>JAOTQR010000109.1:8796620-8814549 GCA_025774065.1 Solanum ossicruentum | reverse complement strand
GCCTTCCTTAATCGGTTCTTCCCTCTTGAGCTTAGGGAAGCAAAGTTGGTTGAGTTTATGAACTTGAAACAAGGTGGCATGAGTGTGAGGGAGTATTTCCTCAAATTTAATCAACTTTCAGAGTATGCTCCTCACTTGATGGTCGATTCTAGGTCAAGGATGAATAAGTTTGTTATATGGGGGTTTTGACTTGGTAAGTGAAGAGTGCCGGTCCGCCTTGCTTATTAGTGACATGGACTTGTATCGATTGATGACGTATGCCGAGCAAATGGAAGAAGAAAAGTTAAGAAAGACAAGGGTCCATGAGGCCAAGAGAGATCGCTTTGAGGGAAAGTTCCAAAAGAGTGTTAGATTTCAAGGCCAAAGGACTCCTCGTGCTACAAATAGGGGGCTTGCTAATGACTTCCCTAGGACTCAAGGCATTATTGGTGTGGCTCCTAATGATGTGTGTACTACATGTGGGAAGAGTCATAAGGGCCCATGTTTGAAGGGTTCTAATGCATGTTTTGAGTGTGGAGAACTTGGTCACAGAAGGGTTGATTGTCCAAGAAACCGTGGCAAGGTTCGGGGTGCAAATACGGTTCCATTGGGTAAAGGTGGTCCTAAAGATGGTGCCCGAAGGCACAATGAATTCTATACTCTACATGGAAGGCAAAGGGTTGGTGAGGTCCCCCATGTTATTACCGGTATGTTGAAAATCTTTAATCTTGATGTATATGCTTTGATTGATCCCGGTATCACCCTTTCCTTTGTTACCCCCTTTATTGCTAAAAAGTTCCATGTTGAGCCAAAGTTGTTGCATGAGTCATATGAAGTGTCTACTCTTATTAGTGCATCTATTATGGCTAGGAGGATGTATAGAAATTGTCCAATTTGCACCTTGCATAAAATCTTACCTAGTGATCTTGTTGGATTAGATATGGTTGATTTTGATGTTATCCTTGGGATAGATTGGTTGCATGCATACTATGCTTCTATTGATTGTAGAAACTGTAGGTCAAGTTTCAATTTCCAAATGAACCAGTCCTTGAGTGGGAAAGTCATGATGTGGTAGTGAGGGGCAGGTTCATCTCATAAATTAAAGCCCATAGGTTGGTTCCCAAGGGGTGTTTGTATCATCTTGTGAGAGTCAAGGATGTGGAGTCCAAAGTCCCTTCCATTGAGTTAGTTCTGGTTGTAAATGAGTTTCTTGATGTCTTCCCAAATGACCTTCTCAGTGTCCCTCCCGAAAGACAGATAGATTTTGGCATAGATCTCCTTCTCGACACCCAACCTATCTCCACTCCCCCTTACCGTATGACCCCGACAGAGTTGAAGGAGTTAAAGGAGAAATTGAAAGATTTGTTGGAGAAGAGATTTATTAGACCTAGCCAATCACGTTGGGGTTCACCGGTGTTGTTTGTAAAGAAGAAAGATGGGTCACTTAGAATGTGCATTGACTACCGGCAACTCAATAGGGTCACTATAAAGAATAGATATCATCTTCCAAAGATTGATGACTTGTTTGACCAATTGCAAGGGGCTAGTTTTTTTCTCTAAGATTGATCTTCGGTCCGGGTACCATCAAGTGAGGGTGAGAGAATGTGATATTCCCAAGATGGTTTTCCGTACTAGATATGAGCATTATGAATTTGTGGTGATGTCCTTTGGGTTGATTAATGCACCGGCCATCTTCATGGACCTAATGAATAGGATCTTCAAACCCTACCTTGATTCCTTTGTTGTGGTCTTCATTGATGATATTTTTATCCATTCTCATAGTAGGGAGGAGCATATGAGTCATTTGAGGGTCGTGTTGCAAAGATTGAGGGAGGAGAGATTGAATGCTAAATATGACAAGTGTGAATTTTGGTTGAAGGAGGTTGCATTCTTGGGTCATGTGGTGTCGGGGGATGGTAAAAAAGTGGATCCTAAGAAAACCGATATGATTAGGAATTGGCCTAGACTATTGACCTCGTTGGATATTAGGAGTTTCTTGGGCCTTGCAGGTTACTAGAATGGGTTCTCCCCCATTGCTTCTCCTATGAAAAAATTGACTCAAAAGAAGGTGAAGTTTGTATGAATCGATGAATATGAGAAAAGCTTCAAAACATTAAAGGATAGACTTATGTTCGCTCCTATATTGTCACTACCGGATGTGCTTGAGGGTTTTGTGGTGTATTATGATGCATCTAGAGTCGGTTTGGGCTGTGTGTTAATGCAAAATGGTAAAGTCATAGCCTATGCTTCTAGGTAACTCAAAGTACATGAAAGGAACTACCCTACCCTGATCTTGAATTAGGCACCGTGGTGTTTGCATTAAAGATTTGGCGTCATTATTTATATGGGGTGCATGTTGATGTCTTCACCGATCATAAGATCATAACAACCTTCAATATGTCTTCACTCAAAAAGATCTCAACTTGAGGCAAATAAGGTGGCTAGAATTTCTTAAGGACTATGACATGAGTGTGCATTATCATTCGGGTAAGGCTAATGTTATGGCAGATACGTTGAGTCGGGTGTTTATGGGTAGCCTAGTTCATATGGATGGCGATGATAGGGGGATGGCTAGGGAGGTGCATAGATTGTCTAGTGGAAGTGAGGTTGGAAGATGTGGGCGATGGTGTTGTTGTTGTTGATGGTTCCAAATCTTCTTTGGTTGATGAGGTGATAGCAAAACAAGATCTAAGCTCCTCCTTGCTAGAGTTGAAGGCCTTGGTGAAAGAGGGCAAGATAGAGGTTTTCTCCTAAGGGGGAGATAGGGCCCTTAGATACCAAGGTAGGTTGTATGTGCCATGTGTTAGTGGTTTCAGGGAGAGAATTCTTGATGAAGCCCATAATTTCTCTTATTCTATCCACCCCAGTTCCACCAAAATGTATAGATACTTAAGGGATGTGTATTGGTGGGGAGGCATGAAGAGAGATATTGCCAAATTTGTTTTCGGTTTCCATAGTAGTCAACAAGTCAAAACCGAGCATTAAAGGCTGGATGACATAACCCAAGGCATAGAGATTCCTACTTGGAAGTGGGAGCTGATTAGATGGACTTTGTGATTGGATTGCCCAAGACTAGAAATGGTTTTGATTCTATTTGGGTTATGGTTGATAGAATGATGAAATCGGCTCACTTTCTACTGGTCAAGACTGCATATGGAGCTGAAGAGTATGCAAGGTTATACATCTATGAGTTAGTGAGGTTGCATGGGGTTCCTTTATCTATCATATCGGATTGTAGTGCACAATTTACTTCACACTTTTAGAGATCTTTTTCAAAGGGGACTTGGTACTAATGTTCACCTTAACGACCTTCAACCCTCAAATGGATGGCCAAGACGAGAGGACGATTCAAACACTTGAAGATATGCTTAAAGCTTGTGTCTTAGAGCTTAAGGGTAGTTGGGATGACCATCTTCCATTGATTGAGTTTGCCTACAACAATAACTATCACTCTAGCATCAGTATGGCTGCATTTGAGGCTCTTTATGGAAGACGTTATGGATCACCGGTGGGTTGGTTTGAGGTTAGAAAGGTGGCTTTATTGGGACCTGATCTAGTTATGAATTCCCTTGAGAAGGTTAAGATGATTAGGGAAAGGTTGAGGACAACCCAAATTCGTCAAAAGTACTATGCCGATGTAAGAAGAAGAGACCTAGAATTCCAAGTGGGTGATTGGTTTTATTTGAAGGATTCTCTAATGAATGGTGTGGTCCGTTTTGCAAAAAAGGGGAAGTTAAGTCCAAGGTATGTTGGTCCTTATGAGGTGATAAAGAGGGTTGGCAAGGTAGCTTATGAGTTGAAGTTTCCTAGTGAAATGAATTTGGTTCATCTGGTATTCCATGTCTCTATGTTGAGAAAATGTGTTGGTGATCCTAATGCAATTATGCCTCTTGATCTTGTGAGTGTTGTTGAAGATAGCTTAACTTATGAGGAGGTTCTGGTAGAGATCTTGGATAGCAAGTAAAGAGATTGAGGAACAAAGAGGTAGCATTCGTTAAGGTCCTTCGGAGGAACCACAAGTCAAAAATGCTACTTAGGAGGACGAAGCGGACATGCAAAAGCAGTATCCTTATCTTTTCCACTCCACTCAAGCCCAAGGTACTAATCCTAAGTCTCATATGTGATTTCAAGTCCTAGATTCCAACCCCTATGTCATTCATATGCATTCATGTTTAAGTTGGTAAACTTATGATGATTTTACACTTATGTTGAGAATTTGAAAATGGTGTTTTACATGATCTATTGCATTCTTGTTGGCGCTGCGTTGTTCATGATCACTCTTGTCTTATATGTCTCTTTTACATTCGGGGATGAATGTTCCCAAGGGGGAGATATTGAAACGACCCCAAAAAGTGCCACAAAATGTGCCTCGGAATGCCCGAATTTTTGATTTCTTTATATCTGAAAATCTGTTCATTATTTCAAAAATTTGACTTCTATTTGTGATCGGGGGGAGGAAGGGGTCAAAATTAGGTGAAATAGGGTCTAACCTTGATTTAAGAGCGAAAGAATAGCAATTATAAATTTTTAAGTGACGATTTCCAGTGAGCTTTCCTCGATGCTTTCACAATGTGCCTTGGCCGCGCCTTAGTATAAATTCCACTCCACGTCCTCTCCATGATGCGGAGATGTGTTTTTCGCCTGGCAGTTTTTGAAGTTCAGTCCAAAATATTCTAAGTGTTGGGCTTAAGTTTTCCAAACATGTTTTTATCTATACTTAGTCAAATTTCACCCTTATATCATTCTAAACATTTTCCAATACTCCCCAAAACACTTATCCATATCACTCCAAATTCCAGATTCAAAACCCTCATCCGGGTATAAGGATTCTCTTCAAGCTTCAAGTCTCCATTGTCAACTTTCACCAAGAACTTCTCCAAAGCTAAGGTATGTGGTGTTGAACCATTGGGTCCTTTCACCCATGGTGCCTAAACCCTCTTTTACTTAATATTGCATGATTTAAAGTTGATTTTACATGTGGGTCTTGTATATTGAGAAATTTATTGCACAGTGACTTTAGTTCATGAAAGTGTGGTTGTTTTAACATGTTTTGGGCTTCAAATCTTGGATTTTATGAGGGGTTTTGATATGAATGTCTTGGGGGGATTGCAAGGTGTTGACTAAAGGTTTTACCACTGATTTTCCTGTATGATTTCATTTCTAAATTGCATGCTCTTTTACCCCTATTACACACCCCTAAGGTGTTTGATAAAATGTCCAGTTATGGTTTTTTGAGGAATTGAAGGTCCAAAGCATAAGATATGATATGAATGATGTTATGATGATGAAATAAGCTTATGTACATGATTATTCCTACATGAGGTATTGCATTATAGCTTATGATGAATCCTATATAAAGTGTTGCATAGACCATGCCTGATCCGGGGGGACAAAAGCCCGTATAACCTAGAATGAGGGTTAATACTCATCTTCACCAGGGTGACGGGGTGGCATCGTCATCAACCTAGATGAGGGTTTGTACTCATCCACCTAGATGAGTGTGAATATTCATCCACCAGGGTAATGAGGTGGCATTATCATCAACCGAGATGGGGGTTTGCATTCATTAACCTAGATGAGGGTTTGCACTCATCCACCTAGATGAGGGTTTGTACCCATCCACCTAGATGAGGGTGAATACTCATCCACCTAAGTGATGGGGCGGCAATATCACTAACCTAGCAAGGGGTTCATACTTTGGAAATCTTTCTTGGTCTTTTCTACACATATGTTATTTTATATGAGCATGGGTTACTAAAGCATATTTTACTTATGCATCGATCATGCATGTCATATTGCTATATCATGCCTATTGCCTATTGTTGTGCATGATTGAATAAGAAGCTATCTCTTGTTGCATTTCATCTCACATACTTAGCACATTCAAACATACTAACACAGACTATTGCCTACATGATATCACCATGTAGGACTCGATACCCAAGTTGATCATCCTCCTCCATGTGGCTAGACGGTGCTATTCCAAGTTTGTCAGTGAGTCCTCCATTTCAGGGACTTTGGTTTGTATTTTCCTCTTATCTATGTATTGAAACACTATCTTATGTTCTGCTTGTCTATGAGGGTGAGCCCGGTTACCTTGTCTTGGCCCCCGCTCTATTTGTGTATGTAGAGATATTTTTTGGACAAGTTACGTATTTATGATATGAACTATGATTCCTCGTCTTTTGAGGTTGATGTGTTGCAAAGCATTCCCTTAGCCCCAATGCCCCATTCTATTCTACATGTCTTTTACATGCTTCTGTGACCAAGGATGTGTAATGACAAGTTAAGAGGCTTGTTTGGGGTTCCTTTGGGTTCCCCATTCGCCGTGTCACGTCTAGGCCCTAGGCTTGGGTCGTGATATCTTACTACCTTAATACTTGGTATATTATAATACTCTCATAATATATATATTATCCATATTGTGTGTGTTCCTCATTTTGTTACTTATCTTGAATCCATTCATCCATATTCTCAAATTTCTCACCTTATACACATTTTCGCCCTTGGTCCACTCCCAACAATTAGTATCAGATCTAATTGTTCATTATGTTGACAATCACTAAGTTCGACATTGAGAAATTTGATGGAAAGATAAGTTTTAGCATATAGAGAATCCAAATGAAGGACGTTCTCACACAAAACGGATTAAAGAAAGCTCTTGAGAGAAAAGCTAAGAAACCTTCAACAATAACGGATGAGCAATAGAAAGAGTTAGACGAGAAATCATTGGCTGCTACACAATTATGTCTCTCAAAGGAGGTATTACGTGACATTTTTCATGAGGAAACGACAGCTAGGCTATGGACAAAGTTAGAGTCGCTTTACATGACAAAAAATCTTACCAACAACCTTTGTCTCAAAGAACGACTTTATACTATTCACATGGCTGAAGGTACTTCTATTCAAGCTTATCTTGATGAGTTTAATACTATTATTATTGATCCTGAGAATTTTGATATGAAAATTGAAGACGAGGACAAGGCTATTTTATTAATCGTCTCTTTACCTCCTTTTATAAACACTTCATGGAAATAATATTATATGGCAATCATGGTACTTTAATATTTGAAGATGTTAAAACATCCCTTCTTTCTAAAGAAAAATTTGACCTTAAAGTTCATTTTGAAGATAAAGCCGAAGGACTTCATCTAAGAGGGAGGACTCATGGAAAAGTAAATAACCATAAAAGAAATTCAAGATCAAAATCTAGTGGACATAAAGCCAACACAACCTGTCGTCTATTGCAAGAAGTCGGGACATGAAGTTTCTGAATGTTATGAATTAAAAAATAAGAAAGAAAAGGAAGAAAAATACAAACAACCTCAAAATAATATCGAAGCTAGTCTTATCGAAACAGACTCAAAAGGTGACCCAGTGTTACTCCTATCTTCTTAAGAAGAGTCTTAATGAATGGGTTCTTGATTCTGGTTGCACCTATCATATATGTCCACACAAGGACTGATTTACCACTTATGAATCCATTGATTGTAGCACTGTTTGATGGGGAATGACCCCCTATACAAGGCTATTGGGATAGGTTCAATTAAAATCAAGACACATGATGGTATTATCCAAATATTAGCTAAGGTTTCGACATGTTCTCGATTTAAAACGAAATTTGATATCACTGGGTACTCTGGAGAAACTTGGCTATAGATTCTCAGCTGAAGGTGGAGTTTTGAAAGTCTCCAAAGGTGCCTTGATTCTCCTAAAGGCCATTAGAGATGGAAGTCTGTATATTTTGCAAGGGCATACAGTGACAGATTTTGCAGCCATTTCATCCTCTCTTTCTGATGCTGATCACACTCATTTGTGGCACATGTGCCTTAGTCTTTTGTGCGAGAAAGGCATGGATATCTTGAATAGACGTGGTCTTCTAGGCTCACCCAAAACGGGTAAACTTGATTTCTGTGAGCACTGCATTTATGGAAAACAAAAGAAAGTATGTTTTACTACTGCCACTCATAGCTCTAAAGGTATTCTCGATTATGTCCACTCTAATCTATGGGGACCTTCTAAAGTCCCATCTTACTCTGGCAAGCACTTTATGATGACCATCATTTCTCGCGTAAAAATGAAGCTTTGTTTGCCTTTAAAAGGTGGAAAGCTCTTGTTGAAAATCAAATAGGGAGAAAGGTAAAGAAGCTGAGGACAAATCCAGGATTGGAGTTTTGTGATGGAGACTTCACAGATTTCTATGCACAAACTGGTATTGCTAGACATAAAACACTTCCCGAAAGGCCTCAACATAATGGTGTTGCAGAACGCTTAAATAAAACTCTTCTGGAGAGAGCTCGCTGCATGCTCTCCAATGCTCATTTGTGACATCGACGGGAACTATGGACGAAATCTGTTCTATAGCAGCATATGTCATCAATCGATCTCCACACACTGCAATTAACTTCAAGATTCCAGAGGAAGTACGGTCAGGTACACCTATCAACTATTCTTCCGTTAAAGTATTTGGTTGTACTACTTATGCTCATATTGATGATGAAAAATTAGCTCCAGGAGCTATAAAATGCATTTTTATTGGTTATTCTTCTGAATCTAAAGGCTATCGATTGTGGTGTCCGGAGACTAAGAAGATCATTCTTAGTAGAGACATCACCTTCAATAAAAATGCTAAGCTAAAATCCTCTGGTTTGAAGTCTTCTATTTCTTCGTATACAGAAGATCAGGAAGGCATTGATGAGAAGGTGGAGCTAGAAACTAGAAGTCAATCTCCAATGATTAATGATATCTCTTCTTCGGACACTCAACACTCTTAGCCCAGTCATGAAGCACAACAAGAGATACATGATCCAATTACTACTGATCAGCCACAAGGTTCACAATGGTGGATTATTGACTTACCAGGGATCGTTCGAAAAGGACAGTAATAAAATATACAAAATACCCTGAACATGAATATGTTTCTTATGCACTCTCAGTCATTTGAGGCTCATATGAGAAGAATGTCACAAACTTGTGCCAAGGTGGAGATTGTTAAGTGTGGCTCAATTTATGGCATAGAGAATAATCTAGAAAATTCTGGAAGGATCTAGACATGTGTGAAATTCTCTAGAAGAGTCTGGAAGGTTCTAGAGACGTGTAGAGTTCTCTAGAGAAGTTTGGAAGATTCTAGAAGAATGTGGACCTTGAAGGAGGAACTTGGAAGGTCACAAAGAATCAAGATAGGTGTAGAGAATTCTTACACCTTGTAAATATCTAAGATATTTTGGTTGAGGTTTCTAGATACTTACTTGTAGCAATTGGATTAAATTGATCCTAGCCGTCCATTGAGGAGGTGGAGTAGTATATATACCTCCCTATGACATTCATTTGTAACCATCCAAGAATCCAAAATCAAGAAGCAAAACATCAATACAAAGAGCTTCCTTTTATAACCACCTTCCATACTTTCTCATATTCTCCTTCACACACATTTCTTATTTATATTGTGAGAGTTTGTTACTTTTCTTACTACCTTAATACTTGGTATATTATAATACTCTCATAATATACATATTATTCATATTGTTTGTGTTCCTCATTTTGTTACTTATCTTGCATTCATTCTTTCATATTCTCAAATTTCTCACCTTATACACACTTCCGCCCTTGCTCCACTCCCAACAACTAGGGTGAAGGAACTTAGGAATCCTTTAGTTGAGAAGAAATTATCCCAAAATAATTGTTCTAGGATATGTTATCGTTGGATAAGCTATTTCACCCTGTATATGATATATATCACTAAGGTATAAATGGTGGATTAAAATTCTAGGACTGTCTAATACCTCTAACCAAATACACAATAAAATAATACCTTATGGCTCACATCAAACAACTCCTTAGTGTGGGAATGATGATAATAAATACTTTGCAGTTAATATCTTTTCATGAAGGGATAATGATTGTGTATTAAATTTCGTTGGCACCTTGACATTTTCCTTGAATAGTTGACAACATTCTAAAGAAGTTGCCCACTTCCTTACTTGCTTGATCATAGAGGTGCAAATTAGGAAAAGGATCATTAACAAGGATTTGGCACTAGTAACCACCATCTAATATAACTTGAGCTCATTGATGGATAGTTTATTTGAGACTTTTGATGAATGGACAAATTTTAGGATGATCTTATCTTAATTAATTGAGCCGAGAGAGTTTTAGGAGACTTAGAGATTTGTTAGTTTTGCATAGTGAGCACACTTGAATGAATGGATAGTAAAGTAGATGTTTTGAGTTCCGATATCTAAGAAGTATAAACCTAGTCTGCATTTATTATTGATAATCCAAGTAGTTAGTAGATACTCACAAAAACAAAACACATATTATACTACTTTGATTGTCAACATCAAATTAAAAAAGAAAATAAGTATGCTTTCTCTGGGATTCGACCTCAATCAAGTTAGTTTTTGTAAACGGATGTAGTTTGGGGGTTGAAGAATTAATTCCTACAACCAATAATTTTACTAAATCGAAGCATTAGACTTGTGCAACTTAACAACTAAGTATTAGGCTCCTCAAACTAACAACGAATTGTTTCCAGAAAATGTTGGTAAAGCGGAGATTGTACAAACAATATTTAATATGAAGGGGAAATATATCATAAAGTTTTAAGTAAGTTTGAGAGCCAGTAATATTTTACAATCACATGATGAGTAATTTATTTCATCGGGGTTTTAAATACCAGGGGACTTGACAAAAGAGTAAATAAGGAGAAAGAAGAAAAAGAGAGTTCTGTTTGTTTTATTAAGCTCAACCATTTCAAACCTAGGACGAGCATGCATCTTGCAGTGTTACCAACCTAACCCATGGCTTTTTCCAGTTACAGGATCGTGATAGCCAATATGCTCAACAGCACCAACACTCTTGAACAATCGCCTTTTGTTTATCTCTTCTACAAGAGAACGATGCAACAATTGACTACGTATACCAACCAGTGACCGTACCTTAGTCAATTTTGGGCGTTGATTATTCATTAGTGTTGTGTTCAGATTATTGGACAACATGCTTATTTCAGGACAAAACCTTGTACTAAATTTGCTTGTCCGCTGAGTAGGCTGAGATTCTGCTTTCTTGGAACCCATACAATCAGAATAATCTACATGAAAGTTTATGTCGTTGAAGGATCCATAGGAGTTCATTGAGCATTGAGAACTTGAATCATCATACAATCTCAACTCGGCTGCAATATGAATAAAAAAGACCATGGAACATTGAGTAACGTGCAATTAAATTAAGATAATGCATTTTACTTGACCTATGGAAGTTATCACTCAGTATTTGATCACGTTTACTTACAAAGGGGAAACAACTTCATTTACTCATTCTTGCTAATCTTTAACACTCCATCTATTTCAATTTATTTGTCTGGTTTTAACTTATCATGAGATTTCATTTGAATCTTATAGTTTTGTACTAAAGAAATGTAGAATGTCCTTTAATCTTGTCGTTTCCAATATGTCAAAATTATAGAGTCAACAAAAAGGAAGGAGACCCTCTTCTTAAACAACCTAAAAAGAAAAGAAAAGCGAATAATTCAAAACATAAAGAGTTGTCAAAATCGTACTCTCAAGTTTACTAATAGTACATATACTTTTCACTTTTGACAGACCACTGAAACAATTTTAAAGAATTTACTTTCATGAAAAGGATGAATGACTTCCATTTTGATCATATGTAAAACTTAAACATGGAACAATAAAGTGCACAAACCTTGAAGCCGATCATGGTCTAATTTCCCTTGATAGGAAGGGAGGAGACCAGAGAGAGAAAGCTGAGAAGAAGAATGGGAGAAATTGTAATTGAATGGATGGGGAGTGTTTTCATCATCATCTTCTACGTAGGTGAAGCTATGTTGTTGTTCATAATTCTGAAGAGAGTGCGACCTCTTCCATGCTGGAATTAGAGCAAAAATCTCAGTGTCAATCATATCAGCAATTTGAAGAGGATCCCAATCTGTTATGTCTAACTCCTTCACCATTTCCGTGGCCACTTCCAATGCTGTGTCATGACAAATGTCGAAAGGAAAGAATATGTTCCTCGCTTGCCCTTAATGTAGAAAACTTCAATTAGTAAACCTTAACTAAAAAAGGGCAATATACAACTAGATAAGAAACAGACTAAGTGGAGCAAAATCACTTCATTTTTGGTAACTTGTCCAACTTTAATCAAGTATGACCAATTTGTTGTCATGACTCAACGAGTTAAATCCAAGAAAACCCATCACACTATTGGATGATCAAAAGGTTCAGAATAAAGTAACTCAAACAGTAAAAAGTATGCAGTCTAAATCTAAACATACAAAATCAGATATGGAGATTGAGAATTATGTTAGGAAACTCTTGAGTTAATATAAAAAAGAATGAGAGGATAGCTAATTGGATTAATCGTACTCAGGCTACTTTACGTAAGGCAGAGTTTGGTTATTTTGGAGTGATAGTGGAAAGGTTGACAGATAAGTTACCCTTATTGCCACGTAGGAGTAGCAGTAGGAATAGTGGCCAAATAGACTGAATTAGTCTTAGTGCTGACAGGTAACCAAACAAATTTGACCCTAGAAAATTTTGGCTAGTTGAGTAAATGATTCAAATAATATTGACTTGATCAATTTTGACATTTCAAATTTAATCATAACCCATTTAGTTATTATTTTTACCAACAGGTCCTGAATCATGCATAAAACAATATTTTCGAACTACCAAGTTTTAAGTAAGAACTTTTCTTAATTATGAAAAATAAAAGGTGAAGCACTACCATTCATTTGTAAAATTTGTACTTTGAGAAAGATTGTATCATCTTCAGGATTCATTGTTCCTGTGATTTTCATATTTGTGCCACCTAGTACTGAATCATCAGGCTGAGAAGGTATAATTTCATCCTGTTTTCTGTTTGGCATAAACTTTTGACATGGCAAATTTATGACCGGAGATAAATCTTCATCTTCATCAACTGCGAGGAATGGATCCCTCAATAGCTCAGAAGCAGATGGTCTTTCAGAAGCAGGACTCAAGCATCTTCCTACAAATCTTTGGGCTTCTGCATCATTTATCTTGTAAAATGCTTTTGGTAGCTTTCCCTGTTGATAAACATATTTACATTACAAGTCTGATTTAACATGTTACCAAAGATTACCATACAATTTTTCAAATTATTACTGTAGCCAAGGATTTTGCGGCAATAATATAAAATGATTATTTATAACCAGCACTCTATATAATGCCACTAAAGGCTCTAGCGATTTCGAATACAATGATATAAACACAATTGCAACGAAATGTTTTTGTGCCAATATATGTTACTGCTGAAAAAGAAAAACTATTGCCAGTAAAATGTCTCTTTTGCTTGTAGAGAACTATTACATAGAGTTATCTGCAACTATATATACTTTTAAAATAATCTACTTGTGTAAATATTGAAACCACACTGATGATCTTACCGAGGTCACTTTCTTGTATATTTGAGCTGGATTTGAACATTCACTATATGGATACTCGGAAGTGAGCATTTCTAACACACACATGCCAAAAGAGTATACATCTACCAGTTCATCATAATCCTCTTCGTATAGTTCTGGTGCCATAAACTCAGGAGTACCTAACATAAGGAGTAATAACAAACGAATCGATCAGTACAGGTTTGGCCAAGCCAAATATGAAATTAATAGCCAAGTGATGAGGTAATCACCTATGACACTGTGAGCATGGTGTGATCCACAAAGTATGGTCGCCAATCCTAAATCACCAATTTTAACTTGGCCAAGATGTCCATTCACAAAGATGTTGTCGCACTTGAGATCTCGATGTATAACTGGAGGATCATGGTAGTGCAAATAAGCAAGACCCTTGAGGATTTGGCGTCCCCAATTCTTAATCGCATGTATGTGTACTCGTCTGTATTTGAGTCTATACCTACACCAAGGCAACAAAACAGTCTGTTAGCTTAAACATTTTGAAAACATGTACCCAGGATATATGTTAGTATTATTAGGTCGGATATATTACTCTCTAAGAGTGCCAGAGGTAAACATTTCAGTAATGAAGTTGAAGGTTCTGGCTTCAACATTGATCCAACATGCATGGAATTTCATGATGGATTCATGATCAAGTTGTTTGAGGAGATGGACTTCTGAGTAGAGCCTTTGTAATTCTTCCGCTGACCTAAACATATCATTCAGTTTCACTTGGTTCCAAGCTACTTCCAATCCTAGAACCTCATCAAATGCTCTGTATACTATCTTTGTTGCTCCTTTCCCAAGGATGTCTTTCAACTGCAAAACAAGACATCAATCATAATTAACTACTTTCTCCCTTTCAATTTAACCACAAGATTTAAAGGTCTACACATTTTTAATTTGAAATTACAATATTAAAATTTTTACTATTTTATTTCTTAAAACTAACATACTTAAATTAAATGAGAAAGAATACAGTATATCATCCATTTAACTTGTCATAGTATAATTAAATTTAATTTCTCTGGAACCCAAGTAATTCTCTACTTGCTTATAAATCTGTACCCAAGTACTAGGAAACATATAAACATGACTGAAGCTTAATCTCAATAAATTAGTAATGCCAATATTAATCTCTTCTTTTTCATCGTTTAGAGAACTTCAGAAAGTATTTAGTCCCCTCTAAAATTAGAATGCGGAAAACAAATAGCATACACTAAAATCAAACATGATTAGCTAGCTTAGGATATTTTATTTTTAGACTCCAAAAGTCAATTGGCAAAATCCCTATACCACACAGGTTTGGCTGGCTTCATCACCCACCAAGACTAAATAAAAGGTGGAATATTTTATCACGGAAGAACCACTCTAGAGGTCCCCTTGTGTACAATTGACAAATAAAAATTACATACTATGTTATACAAGTCAACTTGCTTCTTAATTAATTACTAATTATGAGGTCGGCCATTTGGATGTTTTCAACTAATATTAGCCGCCCTATAGCATGCTGATAATCAAAAGACAATTTCTAAATAGTGATGTAGGACTAGGTTGAGCCACATTTCAATTACTCCATCGCTACCTAGTTTTTTAATACTAGCAAATTATTTTAAGAAAAAATCACAAAGTTATTTTTTTCAAAAATCTTGATCTAATTAAGAAGAGAATGTGTTTGATTTTGTTTTTGTTTGAAAAAAGAGTTACCAACTTGTAAATCCAAAAGTGGAAACGTATTCATTTTGGTGGAGTAATTCCCAATGATTTGAATTTTAATTTATCAAATTGATCAGGTGCAAAGCAACCATAAATGATATGAAAAACTTACACGTCCATAGCGGTTGGATGAATCCATTTCCACATATTCCAACTCCGAATTAGTTTGATTAAAATCAAGCATTTCATTCAATCCAACTTTATGCATGGTGAGCCAAAACCCCTTATAGGAAGCAAACAATTCCACCAAAAGAAAAGCTCCTAGCAAGCAACTACTATATATATCATTATCACTAAACTTTATTAGACCAAAAGTATAATTCCGCAAAAGACGCTAAAGTTACTGCTACGAAATCCGAGGCTTTCCTTCGTGATTTTCGTAAGAGAAAACACCAAATAATAGCCAAAAGAGCCTTGAGTAATCAATCCTTAGCATAATCCAAGACATCGCTACAGCTTCACGTGATAACTCGTAATCCCCACAAATCATTTATCTTTTATATATATCTAGAAACAAGAGCAATAAGTCTAACACAAAATCACACTAGACAACAACTTCTCAAGGAATTCAGAAAAGTGGGGTTTTGACCACAGATATATCTAAACTTGAAAAATCTATGGCCATGTTTTGGAAGTGACATTTTTTTTTTCTCCTTTAATTTTTTGGGTGGTAAATGATAATCACACAGGGTGTGAGATTTTGGACCAGAGTTCGATGGGGATCGAATCTATAATTGGAGAGAAAGGAGATGGAGAAAACTTTTATGTGTTTGTTTGTGTATAGAAATAGCAGGATGAATTGGAGTGATTTTAGAACAAGACTTTTGGGATTAACAAAAGGGTGGGGCGTTTTGCTGAAATCTGACCTTTTTAAGATGACTTCATTACTGTGCCTCCTCTTGTATTTGGATGAAAAATACATGTCATAAATTTAAAGGGTCTCTATCGGTAGTTGGGTTTCTAATTGAATTTGGTACAGTTATATTATCTATTTTATTTAGTTGGTCATAGTTATCAACACATAATTGATATAGTGTAATTATGCTCTCCAATTTATGAAAGTTGGATTTCTAATTGAATTTGGTATAGTTATATTATCTATTTTATTTGGTTGGTCATAGTGATCAACACATAATTGACATAGTGTAATTATGTTCTCCAATTTATGGGGTGAGATCGTGAATCATAGGTAATTATATGGCATAATCACAAAGTTAATTATATTTTACTTTCTATTTTTTCTAGTTTTATTTTTTTATTTTTACTATTTTAAACTTTTTCTTATTTTTTTTATTATCTACACACACATCATTACTAAGTGAACGAATAAGCAGCTCAAAACCTCTCCGTCAACATACCTGTTTGAGTTACCTGCTTCTTCACCGCTATTATATGGGACCCGTAAAAATAATTTGCGGGTTCATTAATTTAATATTTTCAAAGCAATGTCATTATATTTCTTCAACTGCCACAATTACGATTTTAAAATGTTGCTTCAATTATGATTTTACAATATTAGCCGCGATAAGTTATTTTTATGAGTTTCTTAATGTAATATTTTCAAAATAGCTCGATTATTTATTTCTAAGCAGCTCAAGCAGGCACCTCTCCGTCTACATGCCTACTTCTTCATCGCTATTAATATGAGACCCACAAAAATAATTTGCGGGTTCATTAATTTAATATTTTTAAAACAGCTTCACTATATTATTTCAGCTGCTACAATTATGATTTTACAATATTACTTCAATTATGATTTTACAATATTAGCCGCGATAAACTATTTTTGTGAGTTTCTTAATTTAATATTTCCAAAGCAGCTTGATTATATTTCTTCGGTTGCTTCAATATGAGACCCACTAAAAAAACTTACGGGTTGCGTAATTTAATATTTCCAAAGCAGTTTGACTTTATCTTTTCGACTGCTTCTAGGTCAAATAATTAATATCTTAAAATTAAAAAATGCATACAAAAAATCTATTTGCATCACAAAAATTGAGATTAAAAAAAATCTATTGTGCCCGTGCTGCCACGGGCTCTTGTGACTAGTCATCATTACTAAGAAGAGAGAATAAGCAGCTCAAGCAAACATGTCTGCTTGAGCTGCTTGCTTTTTCGCCGCTATTATATTGGGTCCGAGATAATTTGTGGGTACATTAATTAATATTTTCAAAGCAGCTTCATTATATTTCTTCAGCTGCTACAATTATGATTTTACACTATTGCTTCAATTATGATTTTACAATATTAGCTGTGATAAATTATTTTTATGAGTTTTTTTAATTTAATATTTTCAAAGCAACTCGATTATTTGTTTCTAAGCAGCTCAAGCAGGCACCTCTTCATTAACATGCCTGCTTCTTCGCCGCTATTATATGGACCCGCGGGTATATTAATTTAATATTTTCAAAGCAGCTTCATTATATTTGTTCAACCGCTACAATTATGATTTGACAATATTACTTCAATTATGATTGTACATATTAGCCATGATAAATTATTTTTAGGAGCTTTTTAATTTAATATTTCTAAAGCAGTTTGATTATTTATTTTTGTGAGTTCCTTAATTTAATATTTTCAAAGTAGCTTGATTATATTTCTTCGGCTGCTTCAATGTAAGACCCACTAAAAAAACTTGCAGGTTTCGTAATTTAATATTTCTAAGACAGTTTGATTATATTTATTCAATTGCTTCTATGTCTAATAATTAATAACTTAAAAAATTAAAAAACGCATACAAAAAATCTATTTGCATCACAAAAATTGAGATAAAAAATATCTATTTGGCCCGTGCAG
>JAOTQR010000109.1:8646196-8770584 GCA_025774065.1 Solanum ossicruentum | reverse complement strand
AGTTTGTTTTATATTTTTGAAAAATTTTGCAGAAAAAAGAAAGAAATAAATATATATATATATATATATATATATATATATATATATATATATATATTGATTTCATGAATAACATCTATAGTCTTGCAAGTTGACCATGCCTCGCTAAGGGGGTGGTAGGACCGTGCAACCATGTTGGGGGGTTTTACCTTAATTGCCTTGCTTGTGGGGTAGTAGGCCCGTACGATTATGTTGGAGGGTTTGTACATCAATTGCCTCGCTCGGGGGGTTGTAGGCCCGTGACAACTATGTTGGGGGGTTTGTACCTCAATTGCATCACTCGGTGGAAGTAGGCCCGTGCAATCATGTTGGGGGTTTTATACCTTAATTGCCTCGCTCCGGGGGTAGCAGGACCATGAAACCATGTTGGGGGTTTGTACCTCAATTGCCTAATCAAGGGGGTGGTAGGCCTTGATATCTATGATGTTGGTATCTTCCTACGCATATAATATGCTCTACGTAAGCGTGTCTTACTTCAAGCATCACTCATGCATGCCATATTGACTTATGCTCATTTATTCCCTAAATACACATTTCAATTATTTTTCCTATCTCTTGTTGCAATGCATCCCATATACTTAGTATATTCGAATGTACTAACGTATACTTTATGCTTACATGATGTTACCATGTAGGAATCGGAGCTCCACTTAATCATCCCCTTCCTCCATGTCGCTAGTATGATTACTCTCAAAGAAAGTTGGTGAGTCAACAATTTTGGAGACAATGTCTTTGATCTTATGCTATGTATAAATAATCTCTTTCCTTTTATTGTATGCTTTGACTATGAGGTGAGCCCGATTGCTTTTCTTGGCCGCCCCAAGTTTTATGTTTAGAGGTGTTGTTGGAGAAGTTATGTAATGATGCTATGAGATTTTACTCTCTTGACTCTTTGATGTTTTTGATATGTAAGATGCCCTTTAGCCCTGTATTACCACTTTTCTATATATTGTTGTTATTTATTGCTTCCGTGACCAAAGATGTGTAATGATATATAAAGAGGCTTGATTAGGGTCCCTTCGAGTTTCCAGTTTGTCGTGTCACATCTAAGATCTAGGCTTGGTTCATGACATTAGATAGCACACTATAGAAATGGGCCAAGTCCCACGGTGAAATTCAACCTTCACCTTTGACTAAAGGGTTGGAAGAACATATACCATCCTGCATGCGATATTCTAGTCGGGAATTGTGTTATCCAAGGAAGTTGAGTTAGTGAATCATGGGGAACACAATTACCCAAGTTGCTCTCCATATTGATTGTCTCTCATTTTTAGTTAGTGTAGTTCTATTACTTGTTGATCATTGCAAACCCCCATTCTTTGGGAATTGAGTTGTTTAATAATTGAATAGTTTATTAGAGAATCAATTTGTGAAGTCTTCGTATACTTTATGGGATTCTACCCTAACCTTGGTTAGGTTTATTACTTTGAAGATCGCTTTGTCCTATAAAAGAGAGGTATGCCTTGAGTGTGATCAAAGAATTATGATGCCATTGTGGGGGAATATGGCTAGACTTTGATTGGATTCACTAGTAGTATAATTCTAGTGTTAATTTCTTAGTTCCCTTGTATTTTACTTTTATTTTTATTTTTGTTTGTTTGGTTTCTTTGCAGGGTATACTAGGTATTGTATGCTTAGTACAAGGAGCCAAGGCAATCCCTTAGTTCCACTTCATTTAGAGATCCAGTGAATTACAAGAAGAATGGCCCAAGAAAATGCTAACATCATGGGAGCTATTGTGTTGCCACCTCTACTAGCTAACTCAAATTTCACCGTCTCTAGTGAGATACTTCAAATGTTGCTCAACCATAGTTTGTTTGCGGGCCTACCATTAGAGGATCCACATGGCCACCTGTACAATGTTGCATATGTTTGTGGGAGTATAATGGGAACATAATATCTATCTATGGATACTGTGGGACATCGTGTCTTCCCATTATCTCTTATAGGAAATACTGCATTGTGGTTATCTAAACTTTCACAATGTGTAATCACTAGTTCAGTGTAGTTGCAAAGGGCTTTCTTGGCAAGGTTGTTCGTTAGATCAAAATAGGTTTAAGCTGAGGGATAGAATCATTAACTTTCAGCAATTCCATGGCGATTCAGTCATTTCTACATGGGAGCGGTTCAATGGATGGTTAATGAGTGCTTTGAACCATGGCATTTTTGGCTTAACATTAGTAGAGAGTTTCTATTGAGCAATGAACTCGAATAGTCAAGCATATGACAATGCTCTTATGGGGGGTTCATTGCTAGGGAAATCATTTGAAGAAATTGCTAAATAGATCGACAAGTTGGTTGATCTCCACCATGTGTACATACCTATACGTGAGTAACCAAGTAGTTACATAGATACCTCTGCTAGGAACTCTGAGAAAAAAAAGATAAATGTAGGAATCTTCTGAAGGCTTGAGCAAAAAAAAGTAAACCTAGAGGTTCTAATGAAATAGAAGCAAGATCTAAACAGTCCAGAGGGTAGTCAGGTAAGCCACTATACTAAGGATGTAAGCCATGAGAAATAGAGTGGTAGGAGCAGTTGGTTCATGCTACCGCACCATCATTATAAGGGAAATGAAAATTCTAGAGTTGAAGATACATTTGCCCAGTTGGTAGAAAAGGCAGATACACAAGAGGAGATGCTAAGAGAGATCAAGTTCGACATTGTCAAAATAAACTACAAAGTTGACTAACATTTGATGGCAATGTAATAACTTAATAGCTAGTTCGGACTTATATCAGCACAACTGGAGCAAATTCAAAGTGGCATGATGAAATAGGCAAAGTTTGGTAACAAGAATTCACCAAATCTTGAGGAGGTCTAAGTACTAAAGATGTGTAAGTCATGCCGCAAAAATAAATCAAGTGCTACTTGTGAGATAACCCTAGCATTTTTGATGTTTTAGCTTAGTCTTGAGTTTATTTTAAGTTTTTGTACTCTTAGTTAATTGTCTGATTGTGTTTTGATTGTTATTTTGACATTGCGTCAGTTGTATCTCGGGTGCAAGTGAGTTTTATGAAGAGTATACAGGTAATGGATAGAAAATGCAGATTTTGTTGAGAATTGCACCAGTCCAAGTCCTATGATTGGGTTTACGAGTCTTATTTCACTTTATGACTTGTAACCCCATCACATAGACAAATTCAGTCAGCATGAACAGTGTACACTCCACCTATGAGCCAACTTTACGACTCGTAGATCAAACTATGTCGTGAATAGGGTTAGTGGAAACCAGGTATGTTTCTGAATATTTCTATGTGTTGAGTGGTCTATGAGAGTTGGACTTACGAGTCGTAAACCAAGCTATAACTAGTGATCGGGGTTTCGTAGATTCGATCTAATAAATTTTAAATGTTGACCCAGTAAAGTATAAAAGGGGTCAAAATTAATTTGACCCCACTTTTACCCTAAATACCAATGTATTTCCCAAATTTCTTCCCTCACCCACTATCTTCGATCAAATTTCTTGTGACTTCACCAAATTTTTGGCGAGAAATTCTAGCACACCTGGGGTTTCACCTATTTGCATCCCTTTTTCGTTTTCAAAGTCTTCATCATATTTGGTAATTCTTTTTGTTAAGCTTCAATCTTAAAACTTGCTTGGATCTTCATTATGTTCTTTGATGATTGTTATTGGTTTGAGTTTTAAGCATAAATTTCTTGATGAATGTGAATGAGGAATGTCAAACTAGGGGTGTTACTGATTTAATTGACTGTTATGCCTAGAATTCGGTATTATGTCCTTGTGGTTGCTAATTTAATGACTATGGTATCATGCTTTTCTTCGATGAAATAGGTCTTAATGGTTTATGAATGTAAATTGATTATCAATTACACAGGAGGATGATCATGTTTGGGCCATATTGCTCTAGTCGGAATATTAGGGTAATTGATATTTGTTATGCCTATTTGGCTATACCCCTAGTGTAATTGAATGTAATTGAATGATTGTTGTTTGTGACTTGGTGGGTTGTACTATAGGTGCATGTTGGTTTGAAAGAATTAGGAAGATTGAATTGATGGGGAATTATTGCAAAATCCTTTTTGATGAGGTTAACTTGTCTTTAAATCATGATTAGGGTACGAATTACTATTTGCTTCACGCATGAGTATGTTTATGCTTGGTTCAATGCTGGTAGGATAGTGTTTGAATTGTTCATAGGGTTCATGTGATGAATTTGGATAAGTCAGGTACCTGGAACTTCTTGATTATAAGAGTCTTTTACGACTCGTAGATGAGTCTAAGGGTCGTATTTGCCCCTCGTGGGAACTTTCAGTGATTTAACACTCTGAGTATTCAACATATGAGATCTTGTATGAGTCATAGAACACTCTACGAGTTGTACATAGGTCTCGTAGACTCTGGCCTATTTTAAATTTACTCCCTAGAACATTATATGAAACTAGTTTATGACTCATAATCCAAGTTACGAGTCATACCTGGGTATACTACAATCATCTAGTGTTCAATATTGTTTTGCACATCTGGTTTATTGAACCACTTTATCACTCATAGTTCTAACTACGACTTGTAACTGGTTCCCGTATTACCTTTCTGTAAACTGATCCAATTCAGTTTTTCTTTTTTCTTTCATGACTGTTGGGGCTAATCATGGGTTGTTTGTGTTTAATTATAAGTTATTATGGCCCCGAAGGGCAAGCAGGCAGAGATTGAGGCTTTTAGAAGGCAAGTCATCAAGGATCCTACTGATGATGAGCAGATCCATTTGAGTGGGTCAATGTAGACTTATGACACCCAGCCTGATCCAGAAACACTTCAATCATAGACGAGAGTTGTTCCCAGAGCTGAGCAACCTCAAGCCTCAGGCCATTAGTCCTTCCCAATCTAATGGGGAAGGTAGTGAGGAGACTGGGAGTACCATGGCCCAGATGACTAGGTCCATAAATGAGCAAACTTCAAAGGAGGGCTCCCAGGATAAAAGAGATGTTGCGTCCTCGGTCGCATCATCATCTTCTTCAACACCGGATCCTATTGCTAACTAGTGGGGTGTTGAGGGGTGAAACCATATTTTTGGAGGGCATGCAGCCAAGGAGCGGGTCAAATGCACCCACTCGATATATGCGGAGCCTCGGGTTATTGATGATGGATTAAGCCCTATCCCAGGACTGAAGGATATGATGACACAATATGGGCTCAACTAGTTGACAGAGAAGCTTGGATGATATGCCTCTGTTCTGGTATGGGAGTTCTACGCAGCTTACGCAACCACTATTCTTTATGATCTTCCCAAGAGGAAAAGACCTCTCACACAGTCGAGATTTATAGAGGTACAAGTAAAAGTGTGGAAGGGCGGGGTGATATTTTGGAGGAAACGATCAGTCGTGTACTTTTTGGTCCTAAGCCCCGAGCCTCGAGATTGACGACTGAGTTTGATTACAGATTCTGGCAAGCTCAAGCAATGTTGATTTCAACGGATCTAGTAAAGAGGACTAAGTTGTTGAGATGGGTGGCCAGTTACACTGCAGAGAAGGGGCTAGGGCCTGCTTCAGACACCACATATATGGAGTCTATTGTAAAGGCTTCACTTTCTTTCCCTGCCAAATTTTGGTAGGCGATTTATAGGTCTAATATCTAGCCTATGGTAATCTGTGGTTAAGTGGGACACTAACATCCAATATCCGGCCTTGATCTATAGACTCTACATATAATTTAAGGTGTAGATACTATATCATAATGACTAGTTAGTATCAGTCCAGCATATGTTGCAGTTCAGAGGATACACCCTCCTCTTATGCCAAAGTTGTTTGCTCCAGAGCCACCATAGAAAGGTTCGATGACTGCCCCCACTACTACTCCAACTGCTACTATGGATGAGAGACCTCAACAGCTGAGGCAGTCGATATTAATAGGGGTCCAACTATTGCTGCTCTTGTACTAAAGGCCACTATATCATAGACTTCTATATCGGGCATGGTTCATGTGTCAGTGGTTTCTATTCAGGCCATGAGTAGCATTATGAAGGATTGAGGCTCAGTTGTCTCAGCTTATTCAGTAGCTTAGGCCATGGGTCCAACAAACTATTGCAAACTTAGAGGAGTGGTGCAGGCATTCAACATATCTATTATTTAGGAGCATGTTTCTATGGTAGATACCCGCATTGATGCCTTTGAGGAACAGGTGTAGAATAGGTTAGCCGAGGCTCAACCGTCAGATCTGTCATCCATACATGAGGAGATGGCAAAACTTAGTGCTGACTTGATATCTTCACTAGCGGCACTAATTACAGTTCCAGAGTGTACACCTGTCGAGCCACAATTTGATTTATTTTTCACAGAGGATCCCACACAGTCTTCCCTCAGGAAAAGACCCCTTATGGAGCGTGATGAGATAGTGGGGAGGCATGTGCATTAAAAGACCTCTGAGGATGATGATGAGGATGAGGAGGATGACCTTGGGCTAACCTTGAGGATATCGAGGCAAGAGGAGGAGTCGAGGCTAGCCCAGAAGCATGTAGGGCGATGCGTGTTGGCCCATCTGGACAGAGTTTGGTTATGTTATGATTTGAAAAATATTTTTCTTGCCTGTGTTCTTTTTCCTTATGGATATAGTACTTATGGCATACATCTTATTTTTGTTGTTTTTTTTTGTAACCATGCATATTTGGGTGTTTCCTAATACTTGTCCTGATGAGTGAGGATAATTGAGATATGAAGTATGATTTGTGAGTTTCTTGTTGATAATTTATGCAATGCTATGTGTGAGTGAGCTATTTTGCCGGATGAATGCATATTTTGTGTTAATTTAGAACTTTCCCTATTACTCTAAGTTGGATTGTAGATTAAATAGATTGGAAGGTGATCTTAGGCCTTTGATCTTTAAATTAGTCTACTATAGCCATAAATAACCAACCAAATGAAATTTTATCCTTGTTCAAAATATTTTAGCCCTGCATGAACCAATTCTCTCTAAAACACTGAATTAGCCTAACCTTGTCTATTGAAAAACCTTGGGATTGGGTGCTCATCTGTCCTTGAGCATTGTGAACCTTGATTGAGGCAAAATTCCTAAGTTCGGGGTAGCTACCAAAAGTGACCCTGGTTTGGGGAATAGATATTTTGTACTTCAAAATAGGCTAAAAGCCTAAGTTGAGGGTGGCCGGTGTACAGGTAAAATCACAAAAATAAGGTGGTGAGTTGGGAATGAGTGGAGAAAGAAGAAAATCATTTACTAGTAGAAAGAAAAAGGAAAGGATGGCTTAGAATGAGATTAAAAGAAAAATGATAAGTGAAAATGAGGCAAAAGCTGAAAAATGAGAAGAAAACACCCGAAAAAGCTCGAATATGGAGAAAAAGGGAAAATAAGGTGGAATTGATTGAGTTGGTAAGGTTAAAGTGATGCAAACCGTGGTTCAAGAATGGTGTTTAGTCACAACATTTCCAAAAAAATTTCCCTACCAAAGACCCATGAATCTACGCTACAAGCCTAGAAAGTCCTAGAGTGATCCTAGTAATAGAGTTGGTTTCATATGGATTTCTAGTGTTGGATGAAATCCTGAAGATTTGAAGTTTAGTGGCATGAGACCTCCTTACGACTTGTAATTCACTCTACAAGTCGTATTGAGGGGTTTCATAGAGATTTCCAATGTATTCAAGTGCTGGACCAAGTAATGCAGATAAAGACTATGATAGGACATGAGTCCTAGATTAGACTATAAATCGTGAAGATATTCCATAGCAGTGAAGTCGAATATTCAAGAAGCTGAACATGAAAGCCCGAATACGACTCGTAAACCCAGTTACGAGTCATATCTGTGAGTCGTAACAACTTCCGATCAACTTTTCTAATATTTTTAGGGACTTGATTGTAAATACTATAAATTGTAAATTTTAGGTCATTAGAAAGAGATTTTCAAAGAATGAGCAGGGAGCACGAAGTTAGAGCAGCTTTAGGGTTTTAGACTTGGAGAAATTTTTTTGGAGAGATGAATACACTTGTGGATTCATTTCATCTTTCAATCCTGTGATTCTCAATACAAATTGGGTTTAATTATTCTTCAATCTATTTCGGTAAGCAATTAATTATGTTTTCTAAATACATGATTTCTCCATTTGCCCATAGCATGAATAGCTAAACCCACAACTTGGGGTTGTGGGAACCATGAGAATCTAATTTATAAAACCTTGATAATTAGCAATTCATGGAATGAATATTAGTATGTATTAACCAAATCTTTTCATTTTGCGTGTTTTCTAATAGTGGCCATCATTAGATCTTGCCTATTGTCATGATCCCAACAAAGGTAGTAATGAATAGGAAAGAAGATTGGCTAATAAAATTTGATCAATTCCTTCTCGTCTAATCAACCGAACTGGGCCAAGGGGAGGTTGACTGGGATAATAGATAATGGTTAGGATAGCATACTATGGAGATGGGGCAAGTCCCATAGTGAAATTCGACCTTCACCTTTGACCAAAGGGTTAGAAGTATAGAAATTACTGTCCTGCATACGATATTCTAGACGAATATTATGTTTTCCAGGGAAGTTGAGTTGGTGGAACATAGGGAACACAACCACCCAAGTTGCTCTCCGTATTGATTGTCTCTCATTTTTAGTTAGTATAGTTTAATTTCTTATTGATCATTGCAACACCCCCTCCCCTTTGGTAATTGAGTTATTTAATACTTGATTGTTTATTAGTGAACCAATTTGTAAAGTCTCCATATTCTCCATGGGATGCCACCCTAACCTTGGTTAGGTTTATTACTTTGACGATCATTTTGTCCTCTAAAAGAGAAGTATGTCCCGAGCGTGATCACCTAACGTCCCCAATGCATCGGTTCTAAGTCAAAACATCGCACTCGAATACGTATACATATAAATCCTTTCAAAGAGAGATGCAAGTTTTATCAAATCATTTCAAATGCTTACTTGGGCTTATAAGCAAAACATATTCCATAAACATTCATACTTAAGTTCAAAAGACAAATCATAGTCATAATCATGCTTCTCATGCATAGGAATAGCTCACACACATATACGGGATGGTGCAAGCACCCAAAATACTCAAAGAGTCATATCATAGACATTTATATGATCATATTCTTGTAATAACCAATATCTTATGAAAATCATATTCATAAACATATTTGGGCTTAACCCACTTCATAATTTCATAAATCTAATTCTCATAAAAGCATATGACATTAATAATGTGTTAACAACAATGGATAATATAGATTCAATCTAAAATCAATAATATAATATGAAATTCAAGTAAATCCACAAGTAAAATTTGCATTCAAATCATAATATTGATTACCCAAGCTTTAAACAAACATTAAAGCGACAATGCATATTCAAATATTCGTAATAATCAAGTAATTCAACATATTAGGGCTAAAATCAACTTAAAATCATCAAATAAACATAGCCCATACATTAATTTAATTTAATAAATAATAATATTAAAAACCCTTGTTTAAAGTAAGAGTAAAATTCCATGAACTTGAGTGTAAAAGATTTTGGGTCTTCTTGGTTGAAAGGGCCAAGAATCAATACCACATACCTTAGGTAATGAAGAAGATTCAAGAAGAAATTGAAGAAGAAGGAGCCTTTTCTTGATTCCGAAGCTTAGATTCACCAGAGTCCTTTGAGAGACTTCTTAAGAATGACTTGAGAGAATTCTATGTCTGAAGAATGAATTTGAATGAGAACAATAAAGTATAGGTCATTAGAAAGTCTTTAGATAGCATAGAAGATCACAGAGGACCCTTAGAATCAACCATTATTGCAAAAACACCATTAATGAAACAAGCTGAAAACCTGAAATTTTCATCTCAAGGAGGACCCATACAGTCCATGATAGGCCATACGGACTGCATTCATGTCCTTCGTTTGAAACTAAGAACATTTTTAGTTGACGAATGTCCGAAACAGTAATCTCATACTTATAAAAAAGTTCATCGAAAGCATCCATACAAAGTGTGGTACAAGCCGTGCCAAGCCACACAGTCCATTTTCCTCCATCATCTCACTCTACTTACAAAATTTTTTTTACGATGAAGTTTCGAGATAGTGATCCCATACTTGGAAAAACTTCACTTTGAAACCTATACGGGAGGCCATATGAGCCATACCACCCCATATGGAACGTATACATGACCATCCCACTTTACTTGGTTCCAAAACTATGGAATTTCAAGGCTAAGGCCACTACATGGCCCACCACATGTTCCATGAAGCCTCACACGATCCATGTGGGGTCTATGTGGGGCATGCATTAGTATGAAAAGCCACATTAAAGCTCATACACCCCACAAAATCCCAAAGGCCAGTCCAACGAAGCTCCACAAGATCTGTATAGGCTCACACAGATCGAGAAGTATTCCACGGAGTGTCACCTTGGTCCAAAACTCCCAAACCAAATTTCCAAGCTCCAATGAGGTTATACAATGTATGGGTCCTTTCATCATCACTCATTTAGGAACATTCGTCCTCAAATGTGCTATAACAAGGTTTGAAAAGCTTGACTTGGAACATGAAACATTCAAACATAAGGTGCCATGCATAATTCATCACTTGAAAATTATAAAGTCATTAAAACTCATATCAAAATGTATTCAAATCATTCAAAATATCATAAAAATAATTTTGGTGCACATGTATGCATATCATGTCATGAACTCAAGAGTGAAAAAAGTAGGACCACTTGGAGGAGGAAACTAATACCTTAGGCTTGAGTACATTGGAAAAGATGCAGATATCATTTCATAATGTCCAACTCAACCTCCCATGTATCACTCTCCATTTGTTGATTCCCCCAAAGTGAAATGACCCAAATAGTGCCCAAAAATGGGCCTCGAAAATGCCCAAAATCATAATTTCCATATACCTAAGAATTCATTCATTATTTAAAAAATCTGACTTCATATTCTTGTTCAGGGGGTAAAATTTAGGGGGAAAAGGATCTAACCCTAATTTTTAAGCAATCGAATCGAATTATGAATTTTTCAATAATGCAAAAAATAGTGTGTCAGGCACGCCGCTTTCGCAACATGCCAGTGTATATTTTTGAGCCTGTCTTTTTGTACTCGATCCAAGACTTTTAAGTCTTGGTCCTAAGCGTTTTCATACAAGAAATTACCTATACTTATCCATTTTCACACTCATATCATTCAAAACATTCCCCAATATTCACCAAAATACTTAGTCCTATATATCTCTAAAGTCTCAAGTCTCAAATCTCTCTTTGGTTCTAAGGATTTCCTCTCAAGCTTCAAGTCTCCATCTCCAATCTTTATAAAGTTCATCTCCAAATCTAAGGAATGAGGGTTTCTTTCATGGGTTTCTTTCACCCATGATGCCCAAGATTTCTTTTCCTCAAAATTGCATGATTTAAAGTTGATTTGCGCATAGGTCTTAATTATTATGAAAATCATTGCACACTATGTTCGAGCTTATGAAATTTTGATTATGTTACCATGTTTTGAGCTATGAATCTACGATCAATTGAAATGTTGGGTGAAGGATTTTTGTGTCTATTGCTTGAGGGTGTTACCAAGTATTTATCGAATCTTTTACATGGAATTTAATAGCATGATGTCACTCTTGAATTGAATGATTTTACACTAGTACTACACACCCTCTAAGTGTTTGATAAAATATCCGAATGTGGTTTCTTGTGGAATTGAAGGTCCAAAGCATGTCTTATGATTTGAATGACTTTATGATGATGAAATAAATGTTTATATGAGTTATGTTTATGAGAAGTATCTATGTTATTATGATATGACAACATTGTTGGAGGGTATGATATCCATCAACCATTATTAAGGGATTGATACCTTGACCACCTAATTGAAGGGTGTTATGTCCATTAACCGGCAAGGGATTGATACCTTGACCACATAAATATATGGTGGGATGTCCATTAACCATTGTTTAGGGGTTGATACCCTGGCCACCTTGATGAAAGGTGTGACGTTTATCTACCAATTAAGGGGTATATGCCTTGATCACCCTCCAAGGGGGTGCCAAACCATGGATTCTAAGCACTAGTTTCTTGGTCTATATTGATGGTCTCCTTTTACTTATGTATTATGATTTATATAAGTATGATTTTACTTCAAGCATCATTCATACATGTCATATCGCTACTATGTTATCCATTGTCTATGTTTATGCATTTCGATTATGTTGCCTATATTTTGTTGTATTGCATCCTACATACTTAGCCATTTAAATGTACTAACACATACTCTATACCTACATGATGTTACCACGTAGGAACTAGAGCTCCATTTGGTCATCATCATCCTCCACGTGGCTAGTAGCTTCCATTCAAGCTAGTTGGTGAGTCCTCATGTCGAGGGCAATATCAATGTTCTTATGCTATGTATTTAAGACTATCTTTCCTTTTTGGTATACTTTGACTATGAAAGTGAGCTGGTTGCTTGTCTTTTCCCCATTAAGTTCTATGTTAGAGGTGTTGTTGGACAAGATTTGTATTATGCTTGAGCTTTGACTTACTTATGATATTCAAGCTATTTAAATAAAAGTCTCTCCCTCATAGTCCCAATTTCCCCTTGTTTATGTTTCTTATGATGAACTATCTTTCTTTCACGACCAAGGATATGTGATAATATGCTATGAGGCTTGTTTGGGATTCCTTCGGGTTCCCCATTCGCCGGCCACGTCTAGGTCCTAGGCTTAGGTCGTGACAAAGATGGTATCAGAGCACTCGGAGTCCAAGACACCACATTGATTAGAGTCTTATTGATGGTCGCGTTGTGCACCAAACTATGAGTAGGAGGCTATGAGACATTTTAGGAATTGTTTCCCTTCTTTATGTTCTATGTCCTACCACAGAGCTGGAGTAAGTTTTTTCCCCTAATATTTGTTCTTTGCTATGCTAGATCATGCCTAACTTTTTCCCCTAATAATTGTTGTTTGCTATGCTAGATCATGCCTAACACTCGAGGAAGAAGGTCCCAAACTCTAGAGGAGCAACCTATCAATGGTGAGCTCCGGGATGCTCTCACTATGCTTGCCCAAATTGTGGCCAACCAAGACAACCAAGAGGTCCAAGCCCCTTATGCTACTACCCCAGGAACTAGGGTAAGTGACTTCATAAGGATGAATCCTTTGATGTTTTATGTGTCAAAGGTAGATGAAGATCTACAAGAGTTCATTGATAAGGTCTACAAGATTTTAACTATCATGGGTGTTGGGCTGAATGAAAAGGCGGAGCTAACGACGTACAAACTAAAAGGGGTATCCCAAATATGGTATGATAAATGGTAGGGGGAGAAGGTAAACGGTAATGTGGTTCTATGGGAGGAGTTCAAAATGGCCTTTCTTAATTGATTCTTCCCACTCGAGCTTAGGAAAGCTAAATTGGTGGAGTTCACGAACTCGAAACAAGGTGCTCTTAGTGTGAGGGAGTTTGCCCTCAAGTTTACACAACTTTCGAAATATGCTCCTCAATTGGTGTCCGATGCAAGGACTAGGATGAATAAATTTGTTATGAGTGTCTCCGACTTAGTGAATGAGAAGTGATGATCCGCTATTTGATTGGTGACATGGATTTGTCCCATTTGATGACTTATGCCAACTAATTGAAGGAATAAAAGATGAGGAAAAAGTGGTGTAAGGAGGACAAAAGGGCCCGCCTTGATGGAAAGTTTCAGAGTCCTAAGGAAGGACGTGTTATGGTGCCTTATGCTAGATGTCCAAGGTGTGGTAGATGCCATGACAACCTATGCTTGAGAGGTACTGATGCTTCTTATAGATGTTGGGAGACGTGTCATAAGATGAATGATTGTCCTTGTAACCATAACAAGGGTAAGGGTGGTGAAGTTAATCAAAGGGGTTCTCCGAGGCGTAACTGATTCTATGCTCTTCAAAGGAGGAAAGAGGTAGATAGGTGCCCAATGTTTCTACCTGTATGTTGAAGTTTCCTTGACTTAAATGTGTGTGTATTATTGGGGCCTGTATTCTATTCTCTCTTTCTTTATTTTTTTTGGTTGCTAGAAAGTCCATAAGCGTTATTCCATGATCATCTTGCATTTGGTCTTGCCTTATGATTTGTTGGAGTTGGTGTGGTGAATTTTGATATTGTATTTGGAAGGCAATAGTTGCATGCATGTTGTGTCTTCTTTGGTGGTAGGACCCATAGTGTTATATTCTGACTACCTAATGAACTCACCTTTGAGTGGGGGGGTGTCAAGCGGTAGCAAAAGAGCTAGGTCTATTCTTGTCGTAAGCTGCATTTTATCTCTAAGGGTTTCCCCAAGTTCTTATTGATAAAAGTCTTATCTTGTGATCTTGCATGAACTTAGCTTGATATGTTGGAGGTTTTGGGATAATTTGGGCTACTTGTATAGCATTCTTCAAATGTGTGTAGAACCCATAAGGTTGTAATATGATGGTTGAAGATGGCCGATCTATTGGGTTAACTACAATGGGTTAGTCACTTCAGTAAGATTGATCTTTGGTTTGAGTTTTGTCCCCAAGTGAGCATTGTTAAAATTGGTGGAGTTGTTTGGTAGGCTAATGCATTAGATATGTTTATGGGTTTCATGAATAGACTCTTAAAACCCTACCATGACATGCTTGGTTTCATCTAATAATGAAGTATTAATTTATTTAAAGCTTTTGAATCATTTGGGTGTAGTGTTGCAAGTCTTGGGAAATGAGACATTATTTGTTAAATATGATGAGTGTGAATGGTGTGTAAGAAGGAGGTAGTTAGAGCTCCTTAAGGATTAGGGTATGAGTGTGCATTAGTTTTTTTTGGTAAGGATAATGTTTAGGTTGTGCTCTAAGTAGCATAGTGTAAGTGGATAATGGTGGAAAAGAGGTGACTAGTGGCGCCCATCGGTTGATTAGATTGGAAGTTAGGTTAAAGGAAGTTGAGAATGGTAGTATAGTGTTCTTGGTGGTTCAAAATCTTCTTTGGTTGAGAAGGTCTAGTTTAAGCAATGCCTTGATTCCGCCTTATTAGAGTTTTAAGTTTTGGGTGGAAAGGAGGTAGAGTGGAGGTTGTATCCCAAGGGGGAGATGGTAGTTCATGGAAACAAGTGGCATAGGTGTGGTTAAGGTTGACAAATGAGTTATTGTTGTGAGTCCTTTTAGTGTGTAAAGAAGTTAGTAAGGTTGCATATGGATGGCATTTGCCTAGGGATATGATTATGGTTTGTTCGGTTCTTCATGTTTTTAGGTTGAGGAGATGTGTTGGTGGCCCTAATGCTATAGAACTCTTTGAGATGGTGGGTGATATGGAGGATAAGTTGACTTAGGAGAAGGTCACAGTGGAGGTGTGTATGGATGAGTGAAGAAGTTGACTAATATTGATGTGGTGTTCGTCAAGGCCCTTTTTGGTGGAGTCATCTATTCGTATGTGTCTCTCGGGGAGCCGGTGCGAGCATGGAGAAGTGATATCCATATCTTTTTAATTCTATTCAAGCTTATGATAATATGTTAAGTCCATTTCTATGACTCCAAGTATTGTATTTGATCCCCTATGTCATTGCGCGCACTCATGTTTATGTTGACAAGTTCATAACGATTTTGACACTTATGTTGAGATTTTGAAAATAGTGTGTAAAATATAATGTTGCATTCTTGTTGGGGCTAACTTGTTCATGATCACTCTCAACATGTACGGTTCTTTTACATTCGGGGATGAATGTTCCCAAGGGAGAGATATTGTAACGACCCAAATAGTGCCTGAAAATGTGCCTCGAAAATGCCTGGAATCGTAATTTCCATATATTTAAAAATCCATTGATTAGTTTGAAAATTTAACTTCATATTCTTGCTCATGGGGTAAAATTTAGAGGGAAAAGGGTCTAACCCTAATCTTTAAGCAACTGAATCGAATTATGAATTTTTCAAAAATAACAAAAATAGTGTGTCAGGCGCGCCTCTTCCGCGATGCACCAGTGTATATTTTTGAACCTATCTTTTTGTACTCGGTCCAAGACATTTAAGTCTTGGTCCTAGCCCTTCCCAAACGAGAAAATACCTATACTTAGCTATTTTTCACTTTCATATCATTCAAAACATTCCCCAAATTCACTAAAATACTTAGTCCTATATTTCTCTCAAAATTGAAGTTTCAAAACCATCTCCGGATCTAAAGATTTCCTCTCAAGCTTCAAGTCTCCAACTCTAATCTTCATCAAGTTCATCTCCAAAGCTAAGGTATGTGGTTTCTTTCATGAGTTCCTTTTGCCCATGATGCCCAAGCTTTCTTTTTCTCAAAATTGCATGATTTAAAGTTAATTTACCCATAGGTCTTAATTATTATGAAAATCACTACACACTATGTTTGAGCTTGTGAAATTGTGACTGTTTTACCATGTTTTGAGATATGAATATAAGATCTATTGAAAGGTTTGGTGAAGGGTTTTCATGTCTATGGCTTGAGGGTATTACCAAGTATCTATTGAAGCTTTTGCATGGAATTTACTAGTATGATTTCACTCTTGAATTGCATTGTCTTACACTAGCACTGCATAACCTCTAAGTGTTTGATAAAATATCCGGATGTGGTTTTTTGAGGAATTTAAGGTCCAAAGCATGTCTTACTAGTTGAATGACTTTATGATGATTAAATGAATGTTTATATAAGTTATGTGTATGAGAAATATCCAAGTATTATAAGATGACCACCTTGGTGGAGGGTGTGATGTCCATCAACCATTGTTAAGGGTTGATACCTTGATCACCTAATTGGAGGGTATGATGTTCATTAATCGGTAAGGGGTTGATACCTTGACCTCCTAATTGGAGGCTGTGATGTCCATTAACTGGCAAGAGGTTGATACCTTGGCCACCTAAATAGAGTGTGGGATGTCCATTAACCATTGTTGAGGGTTGGTACCTTGGCAACCTTGATGAAGAGTGTGATGTTCATCTACTGATTAAGGGATATATGCCTTAATCATCCTCCAAGAGGGTGCCAAACCTTGGATTCTAAGCACTAGTTGCTTTTTCTATATTAATGGTCTCTTTTTACTGATGTATTATGATTTGATATAAGCATGATTTTACTTTAAGCATCATTCATACATATCATATCATTACTATGCTATCCATTGTCTATGTTTATGCATTTTGATTATGTTACCTATCTCTTGTTGCATTGCATCCTATATAATTAGTACATTAAAATGTACAAATGCATACTCTATGCCTACATGATATTGACATGTAGGAACCGGAGCTCCATTTGGTCATCCTCCTCCTCCATGTGGCCAGTGGCTTCTATTCAACCTAGTTGGTGAGTCCTCATGTCCGAAGGTAATATCAATGTTCTTATGTTGTGTATTAGAACTATCTTTTGTTTTTGGTATACTTTGAAGGTGTGTCCGGCTGCTTGTCTTTGCCCCCGCCAAGTTCTATGTTTAAGGTGTTGTTAGACAAGATATGTATTATGCTTAAGCTTTGACTCACTTTTGATATTCAAGCTATTTAAATATAAGTCTCTCTGTTATATTCCAAATTTCCCTTTATCTATCTTGCTTATGATGAATTATCTTGCTTTCGCGACCAAGGATGTATAATGATATGCTATGGGGCTTATTTGGGTTTCCTTCTGGTTCCCCATTCTCCAGCCACGTCTAGGCCCTAGGCTTGGCTCGTGACACAAAGTCCCTTAACCGAAGCCACATCCTTTTTACGAAGTTTCTTTACTTGCGTATCCAAGATCTCAATCTGAACTTTTTCATAAGACAAGTTCTCCTTGGTGTTCTGCCAAAATATAACACGTTTGATGCCTAAAACATGGGTGTGTTCTCAATGCAAGTTTTATGGGGTTTATATGTTTTTTTGTTTGTTTTTTCAGGAAAACATGATAAGTATGATTTTGGGAAAGATGCAGACTTTTTCTAATTTTTGAGAACATTACGAGACCCTTTACGAGTCATAGAGCCTTCTACGAGTCATAAAGGTAGTTTTGTGAAGATTTCTAGTGTTGGATAAGTGTCTAATGTTCAGCTTTACGAGATCCCTATACGAGTCGTAGATCATTCTACAAGTCGTATAGAGGGATTTCATGAAGATTTTCAGAGATGGACCACAAGATGCATGTGAAGTTTATGAGAAGGCAATACAAGTTATAGATCAGACTACAACTCGTAAAGTAGATAAGTTGCTGTGAAGTTCAAGAATCGAGAAGCTGAATATGAAAGCCCGATTCTGACTCGTAAACCCAATTGTGAGTCGTAACATAAGCCTAAAACTTTTTCTATTATTTTTAGGTACTTGTTTGTAAATAAGGTCATTAGGAGAAGGCTTTTGCATAAAACAAATTTAGGGATTACATTTTAGGGTCTTATACTTTGAGACTAAATATTGGAGAGGAGAATACACTTGTTGATTCATTGTATCTTTCAACCTTGTGATTCTCAATACAAATTGGGTTTGCTTGTTTTTCAATCTATTTGGGTAAGAGATTGATTGTATTTTCTCAATTCATAGTTCTTTTAGCTACCTATAGCATGAGTAGCTATACCCACAACTTGGGGTTGTGGGAACCATAAAGATCTGACCAAATAAATCTAGATTATTTGCAATTCTTAGAATGGGTATTTGCATGTATTAATCAATTCTCTTCATTTTACATGTTTTCTAGTTGTGGCCTACATTAGAACTCGCCTACTGTTACCCTCCCAATCTAGATGCTAATGAATAGAAAAAGAGATTGATTCGATGATATGTTCTCATCTAATCAATCGAACTAGACCAAGGGGAGGTTGACTGGGACTATGAGTAATAGTTAGTATAGCACACTATGGAGTTGGAAAATTCAACCTTCACCTTTAACCAAAGGGTTGGAAGAACTTAAATTACCTTTCTGCATGCGATATTCTAGTTGAGAATTGTGATATCCAGGGATGTTGAGTGAGTGAATCATGGGGAACACAATACCCAAGTTTCTCTATATTATTGATTGTCTTCCGTTTTAGCTAGAATAGTTTAATTTCTTATTAACCATTGCAACCCCCTCTTTTTTTGGGAATTGAGTTAGTTAATACTTGAACTGTTTATTGGTGAATCGATTTTGAAAATCTTCGTATTCTCTGTGAGATTGGACCCTAACCTTTTTTAGGTCTATTACTTTGACAATGATCGCTTTTCCCTCAAAAGCGAGGTGTGACTTGAGCATAATCAATGAATATGGTGCCGTCACCGGGGAATACGGCTAGACTTTGATTGAATTCACTAGTAGTATAATTCGAGTATTAATTTCTTAGTTCCCTCGTATTTTACTTTTATTTTTATTTTTGTTTTGTTTGTTAGCAAGGTATACTAGGTATTGTATGAGCAAGACAAAGAGTCAAGAAAATCCCTTAGCTCTAATTATTTAGAGTTCCAACAAATTTCAAGAAGAATGGCTCAAGCAAATGACAATATTGCGATTAATGAAGCTATGAATAAGAATGTTGATGTTGATGATAGAGATGTAAACCCACCTCCTTTAGAGCATGTTCCATAGCCTAGGGATTTTAATTACAATGCTTACGGTGGAATCAATATAAATTGAACCCTATGGCTATGTATGTTATCAGGGCTATTGTGTTTCCACCGTTACTGGTCGACACAAAGTTCACTTTTTCTAGTGGGTTACTCTAAATGCTCCAAAACCGTGGGTTATTTGCTAGTCTACCATCACAGCATCCACATATCCATTTGTATAATGTCGCATTTGTGTGCAAAAGTTTAAAGGGGACACAAAATCTATCTATTGATGTCGTAGGGCTTCGTGTATTCCCATGTTCTCTTACGTGAAATGTAGTATCATAGCTATCTAAGCTTTAACAAAATTCAATCACCAGTTGGGGAGATTGGTAAAAGGCCTTTTTGGACAGTTACTTCCCGAGGTAAAAAAAGCTCAAGTTAAAAGATCAAATCAACAATTTTGAGCAACTTCCAAGTGATTCAATTAGTACTATATAGGAGACTTTTACTATGTGTTTGAGAAGCATCCTTGACCACAAGATTGTAGATGATGCTTTGGTAGAGATCTTTTATCATGTCCTTGATGAGAATAGCCAAGTTTGTGCCAATACCTAAGTGGGGGGCATGTTTTTAGATCAACCTTTCACAAGAATTACCTAATGGATTGAACAAGTGGTCTAAACTAATCTTGCATGAGGACAATAGGAGAGAGCTTCTGTGAGAAGTTCATGTGCTATTAATTTTGGTTCAGAGAAAGCTAAAATCAATGAGGAGATGAGGTGACAACTTGCTCAAATCCGCACAAGCATGAATGTGCTGATTAAACAAAATCAAGTTAGAGAGAATATGGTACTCCACCAGCCTCTAAGTGCACCCGTGTACGATGAGCTTTATTATAATGAGGATGCTTTTTTATGAGTGATCAAGTGGTGGGTTTCCATTCTGAACTGTTGGCACCAAGTTCAAGGGAACTATGGTGGGAAGTACAATAGAGAAGGAGCTTATAGAGATAACCAAGGTTGTTATTTTGAGAGGAATAGGGGTCCTGATGTAGATTCGGGTAGAAGAGATGGTATTAGGAATGGTCTATATGTGTCAACACATAATCGAGATGCCGGTACATGTAATTCTAGAATTGAAGAGATGCTTGATTGTTTGTTGAAGAAGGCTGAGACCCAAGATGAAACTCCAAGGGGAATGAAGTTCGATAATTCAAGCATTAATCAAAGGATAGAGGCTCATTTTTTGTCCATTAAATAGCTCGAGCAAAAATTTGGTCAAGTTTCTACTAAGTTGAATCAGCATCAGAAAGGTACATTGCCTAGCAATACAGTTCAAAATCCAATGAATGAAGGGCAATGTATAACAGTTACAACTAGAGGTGGAAAAAGTACCATCAATCCTCCTATGCTGGGTGAGGTAGAAGATGTCTGTGAAAAGGGAGTTGCAGATAAGGATTTTGTTGAAGGAGAAGATTACGTCAAGGATGGGTTAGGTGAAGCAATTGAAGAGTCAAAGAAGTAAAAACCCGTCCCAAGGCCTCCTCCTCCTTTCCCTCAAAGACTCAAGAAGAGAGAGGAGGAAGGCAAGTTCAAACACTTTCTCTCTATGCTTAAGCTACTATCTATCAACATCCCTTTGATTATAGCTTTGAAGAAAATGTCGGGTTATGTAAAGTATATGAAAGACTTGGTTACCAAGAATAGGTTTTGTGAGTCAAGAGCTTTCTAAAGAACTTCAACACTATAGTGATATCACTACTAAGTCATTAGCTCAAAAGCGTGAAGATCCAGGTGCTTTCACCATACCATGCATTCTAGGAGAGGTATAGTTTGCAAGAGCACTTTGTGATTTTGATGCTAGTATCAATTTGATGCCTCTTGTGATTTTGAAGAAGCTTGGTTTGGGTGCCCCTACTCCTACTAGGATGCGGTTGTTAATTGTGGATAGAACATTCATGAAACAAGAAGGTATACTTTATCATGTCTTAGTCAAAATGGACAAGTTCATATTCCCTGTGAATTTTATGATTCTAGATTATGAAGTTGATTTTGAAGTCCCTATTATCTTGAGGTGATGGTTTTCGGCCATGGGGCGAGCTCTAGTAGATATGGACTCCGGCCAAATCAGATTTAGGGTGAATGATGAAGAATGGGTTTTTGACATCCCCTTGTCTATGAAGCATCCAAATGAATTGAAAAGTGAGGCTTGGGCAATTGAGGAAGTCTAACTACTCAAGATTTCTAAGTCATTCCACGACAACAAACTCATTTTGCTACTTGGCAGGAAACCCAAGGGTTTTTGATGTTTTAGCTTGGTTCTATGCTTATTTTCAATTTTTGGACTCTTAGGTAGTTGTTTGACTATGTTTTGCTAGTTATTTTTGACATGGGTTTTGTTGCATATAGGGTGAAAGTGCATTTTGTGAAGACTATACGGGTTCAAGAATGAGCCAGCATATTTTATGGAGAATTGCGTATGGTGCAATCTCTATGACTGGGCTTACAAGTTGTATTGCACTTATGACTCATAATCCTGTCTCGTAGAGAATTACAGTGAGCAGGATAAGTATGCATTCCACCCACGAGCCAACTTTATGACTCATAGATTAAACTATGAGTAGTGAATGGGGTTCATGGAATCCAGGTATATTTCTGAATTTTTCCAAATGTTGAGAGGTCTACGAGACCAGGACTTACGAGTCATAGACAAAGCTACCACTCGTAATCGGGGTTTAGTAGACCCAAATCTGTTAAATTAGAACATTGATCCGGTAAGGTATAAAATGGGGGTCAAAATATTTTGACCCCATGCTTACTCTAATTTACCAAAATTTCCCCAATTTTTCCTTTCTACTATTTTTGATCATTTTTTTGACTTCAACAAGTCTTTTTTGGCAAGAAATTTTGGCCATATCTAGGGTTTCTTTGCTACTCTTTCTCTCTATATTCTTCAAGTCTATCATCTCTTGTGGTAAGTTCTTGATTAAATTTTGATCCTTAAACTTTCCTTGTGAGTGTTTAATTTTAGTAATGATTATGATTGGCTTGATTGTAAGCATGAATTGTTGGTGTATGTGATGTATGACTAAGAGATTAGGGTTGTCATCAATTGAATTGATTGTTTGGGCCCTAAATTAAGTGTTATAGCTTTGATATTGTTGATTGAGTGCCTGTGATATCATGTTTCTTTTTTGATTAAATGGTTGCAAACCATTCATTAATGTAAATTGATTATTGATAACATAGGATTATGACAATGTTTGGGCCAAATTGATTTAGTCAGAATAATAGCATGATTAATGCTTATTGTGCCTATTGAACTATACCCCAAGTGTATATGAATGTGATTGAGTGATTGTTGCGTGTGACTTGGTGCATGGCACTATAGGTGCATTTTTGTTTGAAAGAATTAAGGAGGGTTGAGATGATAGGGAATTGATGCTAAATCCTTTTTGATAGGGTGAATTTGTGAAATCAAGTTTGAGGTATGAGGTATTATGTGCTTAACATATGAGTGTTTGTATGCTTGCTTTGATGCTTGTATCATAGATTTTGAATTGTTCGTAGGGTCCGTGTGATGAACTTAGATAATTTAGCTACTTGTAGTTTCTTGTTTACGAGAGTTTTTTATGACTCGTACATAAGTATATGAATCATAATTAACCCTCGTGTGAAGTTACAGTGACTTGAATCTCTAAATATTCATCATACGAGTCCTTCTACAAGTCATATATCAATTTATGACTCATAGATAACTCTCGTAGACTCTAGTCTATTTTGAAATTACTCCATAGAACTTTATATGAAACAATTTTATGATTCGTAACCATGTTTCAAGTCATTCTTGGGTCTTGTATAGTTTTTCGATGTTCAATATTGTCTTGCATGTCTAGTTCGCGGGAACATTTTACGACTCATAGTTCTAACTATGACTCGTAACTGACTTTCGTAATGCCCTTTTGCAACTGATCCAATTCAATTTTTGTTTTCAATTTTTTGATTATTGGGGCTAACTATTGGTTGTTTATGCTGAAATTTTCAAATACTATGGCCCCAAAAGGCAAATGTGTAGAGATTGAGGCTTTCAGGAAATAGCTTAGGGATGAGCCCACTGATGATGAACAATCACCGCAGCCAAATGGGTTGGTGGATAGTTATGATACCTAGCCTGACCCAACAACACTTCCCCCAATGATGAGTGCTACAACCATTGTTGGGCAACCTCAGACTCAGCATGATTTTCTTTCCTAGTGTTATGAGAAGGGTAGTGAGAGGATGGGGAGTAGCATGCCCCAGAGTCTAGCTCCAGAGATGTGCAGAGTTTGGACGAAGGCTCCAAGGAGAAAGGAGATGCCAAATCCTCGGTCGCACCATCATCTTGTTTAGCACCAGATGCTTGCACTCGCTGGTGGTGTGTTGATGGGATGGAGGCCATATTTTTGGAGGGCATGCTACCCAAAGAGTAGGCCAAACCTACTCATTCGATATATGAGGAGCCCCAAGTTATTGATGATGGATTAAGCCGTGTCCTAGGTCTAAAGGACTCGATTACACGATATGGACTTACGTGGTTGACGTAGAGGCAAGGATGATATGCCCCAATTTTGTTACAGGAGTTTTATATAGTGTATGCAGCCACCATTCTTCGAGATCTTCCCAAGAGGAATAGACCTCTCACAAAACTGAGATTGATAGAGGTGCGAGAGAGAGGGCGGCATGTCTATATTTTCAGATGAGACGATCCACTGAGTACTTTTTGGTCCCTAGTATCGAGCATCGAGATTGATAGCTGAGTTTGATTATAGGTTGCGGAAAGCTAGAACCACATTGATTTCAAAGGATCTGGTATAGAGGACATAGTTATTGAGATGGGTGGCCGGTCGCATTGCAGAGAAGGGTCTAGAGCCTGCTTGGGTCACCATCTATATGGAGCCTATTGTGAAGGCTTCACTTTCTTTCCTCGCAAAATTTTGGTGGGTGGTTGTTCGATCCAGCATTCGGCCTACTCTAGTGTGTAATAAGTTAACAACAAAGCTAGCAGTAGTGGTTGCCAGCATCTTGGTTGGCTACGACATTGATTGGGCATGACTCATAACGGAGAAGATTCATGAGTCAACACTCAAGAGGGCAATCTCCATCCTGTTCTCAACTTTGATATACAAACTATATTCACGGGTTGAGATACTTTATCAGATGGATCATTTAGATAATGCCTAACATACCCTGGAGGCTGGCCTTATAAAGGCTAATGAGAACCCAGTGCAACCCATCGAGCACTACCACCACCACCGACATTCACCCCAGAGCCACCTCTTGAGGGTTCGACGATTGCCTTTAGTACTACTTTAACTACTACTCCTGATGAGTGACCCCACCATCCTGAGGTAGTCGATGTTGAGAGCGGTCCGACTATAGCTGCTCTTGCACCGGAGGCCATTACTTAACAAACTTCTACATCGGGCATAGTTTATATGACGGCGATTTCGATTCAGGATATGGCATAGAGTCTATCAAGTATTGAGGCCCAGTTGTCCTAGCTTATTTAGTAGCTTAGGTCATGGGTTCGACAGACAGTTGCAGACTCAGAAGAATGGTGTAAGGCATTCGTTATATCTACTGTTTAGGAGCGTAGTTCTACAGTGGATGCTCACATAAATGCCTTTAAGGATTGGGTGTAGATTAGGTTAGCCAAGGCCCTACCTTCAGATTTGTCAGCCATACATGATTAGATTGTGAAGCTTAGGGCTGAAATGACATCTTCACTTGCGACGCCCGTGACATTATTGGATTCTACACCTACAGAATTTGATCTATTCTCCTCCACAGATCCTACACAGACTTCCCTTGGAAAATGCCCTTACATAGATGTTGAATTTGTTCAAAGAATTGTACATGCAAAGTACCCCAAAGATGATGAGGATGATGATCAAGAGAAGGATGAGCTTGGGCTGGCCTTGAGGACATCAAAGTTACAGGAGGAGATGAGGCGAGACTAGAAGCATGATAGGTCAATGGATATTGGCGCATCCGGATAGAGTTCGATTGTTGAGCATACTAACCCGCAGATGGGAGATGACCAAATGTAGTCCGAGACAAGTGCTTAGGCACCAAGGTATATTTTTGACCTCTACTATTATATTTTTTCTTGACTTGGTGCATTGAGCATAATGCATAACTTTCTCAATGGGGTTTAGGTAGTTATGGGCCTTGGTGAAGTCTAAGTAGCTTATGGTCCATAACTACCCCAAATTTTGATGCTAAGATTTTCTTGCTTGTGTTTTATTTCTTGTGGATATTTAGTTTCTGTTGAATTGGAACATTTAGGATGTTTAGATAATATTTATAGCATATAGTACTATTACTTATAACATATAACATGTTTTGATGTTTTGTTATGAAAATGTATACCCACCAAAATTTTTTGATTAGTAGTTAAATGAAAACCATGCATGTTTGAGTGTTTGGAAATAGTTGTTTTGCTAAGTAAGGGTAATTTGAGATAGGAAGCATGATCTTTGAGTTGCTTATTGACAATGTATGCAATGCCATGTGAGTGTTAGCTTATTTTGTTAAATTCATGCATTTGTGCTAATTCAGACTTCCCCTGTTACTCTAAGTTAGATTATAGATTGAATGCACTAGGAAGGGATCGTAGGCCTTTGATCTTTAATTAGTTCACTTTAGCTAAAATAACCAACAAAATGATGTTTTATCCCTTGTTTCAAAATATTTGAGCCTTACATGAACCAATTCTTTCAAAAACACCTAATTAGTCTAATCTTATCTAGTGATAAACCTTTAATTTTGCCCTGGTCTTTCTTTGAACATTGTGAACCTTGACTGAGGCAAAAATCCTAAATTGAGGTTAGCTACAAAAAGTTGCCTTGGTTTGGGGAACAAATATTGTGTACTTCAATATAGGCTAAAAGCATAAGTTGAGGGTGGCTAGTGTAGGGGTAAAATAAAAAAATAAGGTGGTTAGTTAGGGATAAGAAGGAAAAAAAAGAAAATCATTTACTGAGTACAAGAAAAATAAAAAGATGCTTCAGATTGAGACTAAAAGCAAAATAAAGTGTAAAACTAAGGGGAGAAGAAAATACCCGAAAAAGCTTGAATGTTGAAACAAGGGAGAAAAAGGTGGAAATGTTGGTGTTGGTGAGGTGAAAGTATTGAAACACGTAATTTAAGCATGGCTTCTAGCTACTATTTTCCAAAATGCCATACCAAAGGCCTCTGAGCCTACATTACAAGCCTAGAAAGTCCTAAAGTGATCCTAGTCCAGGTGGTTGAAAATCTGAGTCATGAGTGTATGGGTAGGCCTATGACGTCAGTCATTATGCATGAATATCTTTTTTGAGAGTGAGTGTGTTTGCACAATCCAAAAGGTAAATTTGAAATCATCATTGAGTATTAAAACAAAACTTCTTTGTGTGAGGGCACTTGTATTCCATTGTTAGCGTTTGACTTGTTCACGAATTGTGGGCTGTTAATATTCCTTTGCTTGTCATGCTTGTTTTGTCAAATGCATCAATGTGCTTTGGTTTGCTAAATAGCTACCTGATCTTGTTTTGCCAAGTGTGTGTGGGTACTTGACTTTGAAGTGAGTAAGATTTATGCCATTGGATTGAGGTCTGTGTGTTGCTATGTTATCTATATAGATTGAGTCGTTGCTTGAGGACAAGCAATAATTTTAAGTTGATGATGTTGATGTGCTACAAAAATACAACACATTTGATGCCTGAAGCTAGGAATTTTATGTGTTGTCAATGCGACTTTTTTGGTTTTTATATGTTTTTGTGTTTGTTTTTGAAAGAAAACATAATTATCATGATTTTTTTAAAGTTGCAGACTTTTTTTGTTTTTGAGGACATTATGGGACCCTTTATGAGTCGTAAAGCTTTCTATGAGTTGTAAAGGTAGTTTCGTAAAGAATTCCAGTGTTGGATGAAAGTCTAAAATTTAGTTGTATGAGATCCCTATATGAGTCATATAAAGGGGTTTCGTGAAGATTTCTAGAGATGGACCAAAAGATTCATGTCTACTCTATGAGAAGGCAATACGAGTCATAGATCAGACTATGGCTAGTAAATAGATCGGTAGCAGTGAAGTCCAATATTTAAGAAACGGAATATGAAAGACCGATTACGACTCGTAAACCCAGTTATGATTCATAATTGTTGGTCATAGAAGACGCCGATCAATTTTCTAATATTTTTAGGGACTTACCTATAAATACTATAAATACTAAATGTTAGGCCATTAGGAGCAAACGTTTTCACTGGATGAATTATAAAGTACTTTTTAGGGTTTTATACTTGGAGACTAAATATTGAAGTGGAGAATACACTTGTGGATTTTCATTGTATCTTTCAACCTTGTAACTCTCAATACAAATTGCATTTGCTTTTTCTTCAGCCTATTTGGGTATGAGATTAAATATGTTTTCTCAATTCATAGTTTCTTTATCTACACAGAGCATGAGTAGCTAAACCCACAACTTAGAGTTGTGCCAACCATGAAGATCTAACCAAATAAATATGGATTATTTGCAATTCTAAGAATAGGTATTTGCATGGATTAATCAATTTTATTCGTTTTGCATGTTTCCTAATGGTGGCCAACATTAGAACTCGCCTAGTGTTACCTTCCCGATGCAAGTGTTAATGAATAGGAAAAGAGATTGGTTAATAGGATTTGATGATGTGTTCTTGTCTAATCAACCGAACTAGACCACGGGGATGTTGTCTGGAACTATGGATGATGGTTAGTATAGAACACTATGGAGATGGGCCAAGTCCCATAGTAAAATTCAACCTTTACCTTTTGACCAAAATGTTGGAAGAACTTAAATTATAGTTCTGCATGCGATATTCTAGTTGAGAATTTTGATATCCGAGGATGTTGAGTTAGTGAATCATGGGTAACACAATACCCAAGTTTCTCTCCTTTATTGATTTTCTTTCATTTTAGTAAGATTAGTTTAATTTATTATCAATCATTGCAACCCCCCTTTTTTGGGAATTGAGTTAATTAGTACTTGAATTGTTTATTGGTGAATTGATTTGGAAAGTCTCCGCATTCTCTGTGGGATTCGACCCTAACCTTGATTAGGTTTATTACTTTGACAACGATTGCTTTGTCCTGAAAAGAGAGGTGTAATATGAGCATGATCACTCCTCAATTCCAACACTTTCCATAGGGACAATAGTTCTAGGATCACCAATCAACTTCCTCAACATAGACACATGGAAAACTAGGTGAATAGAACTCAAATTCGGAGGCAATTCCAACCTATATTCCACATTCCCAATCCGTTCAATAATTACATAAGGACCTACATTTTACGGACTTAGCTTAGCCTTCTTCCCAAAACGCATCACACTCTTCATAGGTGAGACTTTCACATTCACCCGATTACTAGCATGAAACTCAAGATCTCTCTTCCTAACATCCGAATAAGCCTTTTAACGACTTTAGGCCATCATCAACCTCTCCCTAATCAACTTCAATTTCTCCCTAACCTCCAATACCAATTCAGGTCTAATCAATGCCATCGCTCTCAACACAAACCACCCTATCGGAGATCTATATCTCCTACCATATAAAGCATCAAGCGGTGCCATATCAATCCAAGCTGGAAAGCTATTATTATAAGCAAACTCAATCAGTGGAAGATGTTCATCCTAATTACCCTTGAATTCCAATACACAAGCCCTTAACATTTCCTCCAAAGTTTAAGTTATCCTCTCGCTTGTCCATCGTTTTGAGGATGAAAGGCGATGCTCAACTTTACCATAGTACCAAGTCCCCTTTGAACAACCTCTAGAAGCGATAAGTAAATTGTGTTCCATGATTCGACATGATAGACCTAGGCACAACATGCAACCTCACCAACTCTTGGATGTACAACCTTGCATAATATTTGGAACTAAAGGTAGTCTTCACTGGTAAGAAATGAGCCAATTTAGTCATCTAGTGAACAATAACCCACATTGAGTCAAATTGACTTCGGGTTTGAGGTAAGCCAATCATAAAATCCATGTTCACATCTTTCCCACTTACAAGTAGGAATTTCAATATCTTGAGTCAAACTATCGGGCCTTTGGTGCTCTACCTTCACTTGTTGACAATTAGGGCATTCAGATACAAACTTATCTACATCCTTCTTCATAGCATGCCACCAATACATTTCCCTCAAATCTCTATACATCTTCGTCGATCTTAGATGAATAGAAAAATGAGAGTTATGGGTTTCCCTCATGATCATCCTCCTAAGATCATCCACATCAAGAACGTATAATCGATCTTGATATCGAAGCACACCATCTACCCCTTGGGAGAAAACCTCTATCTTCTTTTCAACAAACAACGTCTTTAACTCGACCAAAATGACAAATCTTGATCTTGCTTAGCCTTCACATCAATAACCACATAAGATTAAACCCTATTCTGAACATGAATACGACCATCATTATACTCGATTAACCTAACACCCAATCTAGGAAAATGGTGGAGATCTTTGTCACGCCCAAAGCCCTATTAGGGCGGACTGGCACCCGTTGCCAATAAGGACCAGGAGAAACAACCTATATCTATGCACTTTCTATACATATTATAAGAGATTTCTACCTTTGACATGCCTTTAAGAAACTGAATAGTGATAACAAGCCAAAAGGGAATGCATATGGCCAGGCCATTGGGGACACGGTGTTTAAAGTATGAGACATGACCACACTTTAATTTACATAGTCTACAAAGCCACTAGATAAGGAAAAGTATCTGATAAGGGTTGGGACAGCTCCGCCTCGACTAACTGTATAATACAAAAATATAAGCTCTAGATGCACAAACTCCAAAGCAACTTGGAGCTTGGTAACAACAGCTGGGTATCTTGTACTCCTACTGTGGAGATCTACTAGCACCTATAACTGCAGGATGAAACGCAAGTCCCCCATAAGGGACGTCAATATGAGATAATGTACTGAATATGTAAGGAAGGAAATTCTGTATATAATGTAACAACTCAAATGAAACTATGCACTGGTGTAGGGTAACAAACCACCTTTAGTTATATTGTGGGATCATGTACTTTATGTTTTTTTATCACTTTACCTTTACTGTATAATCTATTCACAACATGTAATAAAAATGACTAGCTAATCAGTGGTAAAACTGTATAGGGATCATCCCTGGCTAGGTTCTTCCTTAACCCCTTGGGCTACCACCCGTGATATGATCGTCCTTGGCTAGATGATTCTTCCATCCCTCGGGCTACCACCCATCAATAAACAATATACTTTATCTTTCATTTACTTTGAGATGATTCTTTTGGTGGTCACAATATTGGAGCTGTAGAACTATAGATATAACATGTGACATGTAGATAATCATGCAAGACAACATGACAACGAAAAGAGTACGTTATATAAATAATGAAATGCGTATGAGATGAAATAAATCGTGAACTTTATTTGTCAAAAAGAACCCATGTAACTTGGTATCCATGTATGTATGCAGTTTTGAAGGAGACTATGTATGGGAGCATAAGAACATATGCAGGAGTGTAGATAGAGTTAATAGTTGTGTCGGAGTTGGTAAGCATCTTTATGTGCCAAGGAAGGATCTATGTTTCATGCCGAACAATACGAAATCAATTAGCCTTACATTCCTTGTTGTATGACCTTATTACTACCTCCAGATAACCTTACCCTCCTTCAAATATTTATCTATAATATAGTAGGTTATAAAACTAGCATTAGTAGCCAATAGATACACCTTGGCAGCCCAATCACATAAAAAAATAACACACGAGCAGCAAACGGGTATTTATAAACCCAAGCATATTTTTTCAAACTTTCCGCCCTTAATCGTATTTTCTAATACACATTCTCATATACATATCATGTGCACCCTATTTTAGTTCAATAATAGACTTACAATAGCCTACAAAGCACAACACATAACAATTCTACCCAACCTACAAATGGACAGCATAACGTTACGTCCCTTTGCCCTATTTTGACGTCGACATTTCCAAACCCGTTCCAACTCTAACCAAACTGTTCTCAACATATCTATGCATAAAAGAGCCTTGAAATAGTCTCAAAATAGTAACAAATCAGTCATTAAGGACGTGAAGAAATAACCTTCCATCCATCAGCCCACAAGCTCTAATCAACATTATACTTAAGATAGCACAATAAAACTCGTTCGTTAAATGAAACCAAAATCAGGGCAGCAACCTTAGGGTAATATCTATAACTCAAACCATGTTAAGAACATCAATATATCTTCATAATACAATCCACAAATTATAGAGAAGTCACCAAAACAAAAGGCAATTGTGCAGCAACTTTCTAAACACATGTTGTCCAAATTTTCAGCACAAGCATAACTAGCATATACTTCTTGTCTTTCATGAAGAAACTATACGAAATACACAACTATAATTACTTACCTTTACATTTACAATTCAGCCTTCCTTCAAGAACCCTAGAGGGTTGTATTAGTTGCTTTGTAAAGTGAAGTAAGAGAAGACAAGAGTTTTTGGAAAGCTGAAAAATTGTTCCAAGTAAAATGACTTAAGGGGCTACTTTTGAGACGTTTTTAAAGGCTCTTTTGGACGACATTCTCTTTCCCTTTTGACCACATGTTAGTATACATTACAAAAATAGTCATACAGCAGCTTGGCCCTCACACTTGGGCCTAAATGGGTCTCAAAGTTGATGGGCCTTGGCTGCCCATTTTCCAAATTCTTCTTAGTTAGTTTTGGGCCCAAATAGTCAAGTGGGTTGTGATGTACTTTGGACCTTTTAATATCCTTATTGGGTTGAAAATGTAGTCCATTTATGATGCTAAAACTTGGGCTAAAGTTATACCCTTAACAAGAACTTTATTCATAATCGAACATGGACAAATTCGACGTCGAGCCTCGTCTCCGTTTAGCTAGCAAATTTAATCTAAGCAAGTAGGTGATTCACCTGCTAGCTTCCTAAGTCTTACAAGCACCTCAATTCTCTTACTTTATTTAAGTCCATGATCTCCTTAATTTGACACAAAACATGTATACACTCGACCCTCTTAAGCGTTAGATGCACATATCCCCCTATAACATGAAATTTGAGCACTTTTAGAAATGGGTGCTAATTTGACCAAACCATATCATGTTTCATTTGCATTATAATAGTATTGTAAGATGTGGGGCATTATAATCTTTCCAACAATTTCTTCCCTTCATCAACATGAGCCACACTTCCCATAGATAGCCTACTAAGAGCATCGACTACAATATTTGCCTTGCCGGGATGATATTGTACACTGATGTTATAATCTTTAAGGAGTTCCAACCATCTCCTTTGTCTCAAGTTGAGGTCCCTTTCAGTAAACACATATTGCAAACCTTTGTGATTGGTGAAAACATCAAATTGCACCCTACACAAATAGTGTCTCCAAATCTTCAAAGTAAACACCACCGCCGATAACTCAAGATCATAAGTCGGATAATTATGCTCATGCACCTTTAATTTCCTTGATGCATAAGCTATCACCTTAGCATGTGGCATATATACATAACCCCAACAAATCCGAGAAGCATCACAATACATGACAAACCCATCTAAGCCATTCGGTAAAGTCAAAATAGGAGTCGTGTAAGTCGATCCTTAAAAGTCTAAAAACTCTTCTCACATTTATTCGACCATACAAACTTAGCTTTCTTTTAAGTCAACATGGTCAATGGAGATGCAATAGATGAAAACCCTTTGAAGAACCTTTTATAATAACATGCCAACCCAAGAAAACTCTAAATATCTGAAGGAGGAAATGGACTAGGCCAATTCTTTATGGCCTCAGTCTTTTTCTAGTCATCCTTAATACTATCACCATACAACACATGACCAAGAAAAGCTACCTCACCCAACCAAAACTCACATTTGCTAAACTTAGCATATAGTTTCTTCTCCCTTAAAGTCTGAAGAACCAATCTCAAATGGTCCATATGCACCCGCTCACTTTGGGAATAAATAAATATATCATCGATGAAAACAACCACAAAACTATGAAGGAATGGTTTGAATGCTTGGTTCATAAGATTTATAAATACGACCAGAGAATTAGTCAAACCAAATGACATCACTACAAATTCAAAGTGCCCATACATCGTCCAAAAAGCCATCTTGGGAGATCATATTCTCTAACCTTTAACTGATGATAAACAGAGCAGAGATCAATCTTTGTGAAATGGGTGGCCCTTTGAAGTTGATTGCACAAGTCATCAATCCATGGAAATGGATACTTATTTTTAATGGTTACCTTATTCAATTGCCTATAACCAAAGTACATCTGAAGAGATCTATATTTCTTTCTTACAAATAACACAGGAGCACCCCATAAAGATACACCTTGCCTAATAAAGCCCTTCTCCAACAAATCGTTCAACTGATGTTTCAACTCCTTCAACTCAATCGACGTTATATGATAAGGAGGAATAGGGATAGGTAGAGTATTCGGGAAAAGGTCTATGCCAAATTCTACTTCTCGTCCAGGTAAGTACTTGGCAAGTCTTCGAGAATCACATTTAGAAACACATTAACCACCAAAATTGATTCATGGGGAGGTGACTCAGACTCCTCATCTTTGTCCCTAACTATGTCATAGATACACCCCTTAGAGATTATTGTTGGGCCATAAGTTAGGAAATAAATTGACCTTAATAGTGGAGTCAGTACCCTTCCATTCAAGAGTGGGCTCATCCAAAAATTGGAACTTAACCTCCAGGTTCTACAATCTATAAAGGAATATGAATCATGCAACCAATCCATCCCGAGAATCATATAAGAATCAAATATCTCCAGTCCCACAAGATCACATAGAAAGACTTTATGCAATACAGAAATAGGACAACCTTGATAAACTCTTTGAATAATAACAGATTCATCCACGAGGTTATAAATTGAAAAGGCCTCCCTTAAGATTTTAGAACTTAAACCAAACTTTCATCCAATAGAGGAGTCACAAAAGACAAATTCACATTTGGACAAAGCAAAGCATAAGCATCACAATCAAAGAGTTTCAACATATTGGTCACAATATCCATAGCTTCCTCCATATCCTGTCGAGCATGCAAACCATAGAACCTGTTGTTCCTTGGGCAACACATTACAGAGCTCCTTGATGGCCTTGACCACCTAAAGCTGCCTGACCTTGAACTCTCTGAGCATTCATAGTACACTCAACAACATTGTGGTTCTTGTCATCACACACAAACTAGGCACTTAAATCCCTCCAACAAGAACCTATGTGATTCTTCCCACACTTTTCACACTAGGGAAACCATGGTCCACCACCTATTTGATCCTTAGGAGAAGTCACCCTAGCATTAGCAACCTAAACATCAGAACCTTAGCCCTGTTACAAGTGACCATAACCACCACCCTTTGAGTTGGAGAATCCGCCATCATAACAGGCCCTCTTCAGATCTTACAGCCTCTTCTCCTTGATCTTTTTGTCTTCAATCTGTTCACCATATACCATGAGAATGGAGATGTCGATGTCCAAAATTAAGTATAACTGTATGACATTCCTTCACAACCAAGTCAGTGATACTAGAAATGAACTTGTGCTTTCTTGTACGAGGGTCAGCCACAAGCAAGGGAGCAAATACTTGGAGAGCTTTGTGAACTTGAGGGCATAGTCCCTTACACTCATATTTTCCTTCTTGAGGTTGATAAACTCTTTCATCTTGGCTTCTTTAATCTCAAATGGGAAGAAACTATCCAGAAATGCAAGCTTGAACTCTTTCTAATTAACAACATTACCATAAACTCTTTCCATCAACCATTGAGTGTACCACACTTGATCCACATCTTTCAAATGATATGCAGCCAACTCAGTACTCTCATTAGAAGTAACTCCCATAACAATCAATACCTTAGTGAGCTTATCAATAAAATCTTGATCATCCATGTCAACCTTTGACCCATAGAACTCTAGATGATTCATCTGGGTGAAATCCCTCACCCTAGAAGCTGGAGTAGAATCCCGAGGAAGATTAGCTTGCCTAGTCTGAGTAGTCACCACCTGGGCAAGCATAGCAAAATCCATACAAAATTCACCATTAGAGATAGGCTCTTCTATAAGCCCTTGGGGAACTTGATCCTCACAAGCTGGGGCGGTCTTGGTAGGGGATCTCTTCGTGGAGGCATCTTATATAATGCAGAAAGGACACCATCACCATAAGGAACAAGACATATGGTCCAAAACACATCATAAGATATGAAAAAGTAAGACAATTCCTAAGACGTCATCATAGCCTCTCACTCATCGGCATGGTGTATTTACACGCATGAATAAAACTCTACTCGATGCGGCATGTTGGACTCGGAGGATCATTTACAAACCTAATGCTCTGATACCGAGCTTGTCATGAACCAAAACTATGGTCTAGGAGTGACATGGTGAATGGGAATCTATGACTCTCCAAACAAGACTCAAATATCCATATTCACATTTTCTGTTCATAAGTGTAATGAATAGTAAACACATAGTTCTATCGAATAGGAAGGTAGGAATCACGCTATGGGGATGACATAGGGTAAAGGGAGAAACATGGAATCGCACAATACGTTGCACATAAATACTAAGGGGAGGGTAAGTATGACTTACTCTATGGGGACAATTTGGGACTTAGGATCTTTCACATCATAACATATGGACTCGAAATACTCATAGCCAATCTACATAAGGATAATTAACAGGTAACCATATCTATAAAAAAAATCTCCAAATACAACACTTAGCATATAACCATAAAGGAGTTGACAAGATGTCCAATAGTGTCTCTAGTCTTAAGATAGGATGGGGGCCAATACATATGCCAGACTCACCCATAAGTAAATATCACAAAAAAACACCATAGGTGGAAGAATGGTGGTTGGTACTTGGAAGATAAGACTCACCACAACAAGAAATCTCATGATCCAAGCTAACCATCGTATGATGGATGAAGGTAGTCATCAATCCCTACATGGTTAGATCATGTAGAAAAAAGTATGCTTTAGTACGTTTGAATGTACAAAGTATGTGGGCACTCAATGCATATGACTTATCAAACTTGCATTCAATGTTAGATGACAATGGCACATAATATGGAAGGTGATATATATCTAAAGAAGAGTAGTATAATAATATTCCATGAAATCCGTGATGCATAAAATGTCATGATGCTTATATATAGTAGGGATGGACTATAATCGAAAATCAAACTCATGTGAGTTAATACATGAATTAGAACAATTGAAGACCTCCCATCTATAGGAGAAGATTACTTGCCAAGGGTAATCTATATCACAACTTACAACCTCATTATTTCGGTGGATGGACACCTTCATTATGAAAACATCATTTCATAAGAATTTCTAAAATCATATCATATTATATCAAAGTGTAACCATTTGTATCTCAGTCATTTAGATAATAGCTACCATATATCTATACTAGCACATAGTTCAAGGAATGGGAGACGACCCTTGGCGATAGCCTTAATGCCTCCAATCCATCGGTGCTAAGCCTAAATATCCCACGAGAATATACATATACATGCTTGCAAAGATAGGTGAAAGTCTTATCAAATTATTTCAAATGTATAGTTAGGCTTAAAAGCTAAACATATTCCATAAACATTCATACTTCAGTTCAAAAGCTAAATCGTAGTCATAACTATGCTTCTCATGCATAGTAACAACTCATGCATATATATGGGTTGGTGAAAACATCCAAAATACTCAAAGAGTCATATCATAGACATTTATGTGATCATATTCTTGTCAGAACCAATATCTTATCAAAATCATACTTATAAACATAATTGGGCTTAACCCACTTCATAATTTCATAAATCCAATGCTCATGAATGCATATACCATGAATGATGTGTGAGTAGCAATGGATTATATAGATTCAAACTATAATCAATAATATAATATAAAATTTAAGTAAATCCATAAGTAAAATGCATATTAAGATCATAATATTGGCTACCAATTCTTTAAACAAACTTTAAAGGGACACTGCATATTTAAATATTTGTAATAATCAAGTAATTCAACATATTAGGGATTTTATCAACCTAAATTCATCAAATAAGCATAGCCCATACTTCAATTGAATTTAATAAATAATAATATTAAAATCTATGTTTAAAGTAAGCTGAAATTCCATGAAACAGAGTCTAAAAGAGTTTGGGTCTTCTTGGTTGAAAGGGACCAAGAATCAATCCCACACACCTTACTTAATAAAGAAGATTCAACAAGAAATTTAAAGAACAATAAATCTTTCCTTGATTCCCAAGCTTAGATTTACAAGACCCCTTGAGAGAGTTCTTAAGAGTGACTTGAGAGAATTCTAAGTGTGAGAATGAATTTGCATGACTCAAATAAAGTATAGGTCATTTAAAAGTCTTTAGGTAGCATAGAAGGTCACAAAAGACCCTTGTAATCAACCATAGCCATGAAAACCCGTTAATAAAATGAGTTGAAAAACTACAATTTTCATCTTAGGGAGGACCCATAAGATCTGTGATAGGCCATATGAACCATATACATCTCAGTGATCCGACACTTTCAAATTTTCACTTGACGAAGGTCCAAAATGGTAATCACATACTTAGAAAAATATTCAACGAAAGCATCCATATAGAGGGTGGTACGGACCGTACCAAGCCACACAATCCATGTGCCTCCTCCATCCCACTCTACTTAGAGATATTTCTTCACGATGATGTTCCGAGGCAATGATACCATACTTAGAGAAATTTCACTTCGAAAACGACACAGGAGTCCATATGGGTTGTACCACCCCATACAGACCATATACATGACCATCCCACTTTACTTGCTTCCAAAACTATGCTATTTCAAGGTCAAAGCCACCATACAACCCACTACACGATTTGTGAAGCCTGGCACGGTCCGTGTGGGGTCTATGTGTCGATGCCTTATTCCAAAACTCTACGTTAAAGCTCGTACACCCTACACATACCAAAGACCACTCTAAGGAGGCTCCACACAATTCGTATAGCCTCACATGGACGATGAAGGCTTCCGTGAAGCGTCACCTGGATCTAAACTTTCTGAAACCAAATTTCCAAGCTCCAATGAGGTCATACAATGTCTGGGTCATTGCATTATATCTGCTCTATTTCAAATAGTTTAGGAGTATTTTTACTTTTTTTCCCAATAAACTATATAATGTAAGTATTTTATTATTATTATAAAAAGTTACAATTACAATAGATAATGATACACTATATTGATGATTAACTCAAATGTTCGAATATATAAATTTTGTTAATTGCTTTCCAAAAAAAGAGCCTAGCCCATTATGCCTAGACAATGTACCTTAATGTGTCATGGCCCAGCCATCTAAATTGTTTTTAATGTTTAGCCCAGTCCGACCTAGTCCAATTTTGGAGGGCTCAACCTGACATAGTTCGGCAGACCAGTGGTTAAACTGCTTAATCCGCCAAGGCCCAGTTGACACCCTTAGTTTGAAAATAGTTTTTTTACCCAAATGTTGAAAAGGATTATTTAATAATGATTGTAGGTTCCTCATGAATGACTTAAGTTACTGAAAAGTTTTCCCACCAAAAGTAATGGATTCTAGATTTTCAGAGGATAATTCTCATGTCTTAAATCACCAAATGTTTTAAATGAGTTATTCTACCAAATTATGTTATTGTGTCTCTAAATATATGAATGACTAAGTACTTAAGTATATTATTCTGTAGGATTTGAATTACACCACCTGGGACTTAATATAACACCCTTTATCCCACGTCTACTAGTCCTATTCACATGAAACATGATATGACTTGGTCAAATTAGTGCTCATTTTTAAAAGTTCTTGAATCTCAAATTAGAGGGGATATGTACATCTAACGCTTAAGAGGGTCGGGTGTATACAAGTTCTAAGTCAAATTAAGAAGATCACGTCCTAAACAAATTGAAAGAAGTGAGGTTCTTGTAGGACATAGGAAGCTAGAAGGTGAGTAACCAACTTGCTTAGCTTAAATTTGCTAGCTAGACAGAGACGAGGCCTGACAACAAATTTATCCAAGTTCGATAATGAACAAAGTCTGGGTTAAGGGTGTGACTTGAGCCCGTATTTTAGCATCTTAAATGGACAATATTTATAGCCCAAAAAGAATAGAAAAAGGTCCCATGTACATCATAACTTAATGATTTGGGCCCAAACTAATTAAGGAGAAGGGGGAAAAATGGGCATCCAAAGCCCATCAATTTGCAACCCATTTAGGCTCAAGTGAAAAGGCAAAGATGCTGCATCACCACCTTGATAACATAAGGATTAAATAACATAATAAAGTCAGCCAAAGGATACTTTAAAAGGGGCTTACAAACCGCACCTTTAATAAAGTTTTCTCTCTACTCTTTCTTTGATTTACAAAGAATCCACAAGAAAACATTTAGGTTTCTTAAAGAATCTCTCAACCTTGAAGGTAAAGGTAAGTAAATATAATTATGTGTTTAGTATGTTTTTTAGTGAAAAACATGAGAACTAGGCTGGTATTACTTGTGCTGAAATTTTGGACAGCATGTGTTGCAAAGATTGTTGTACACTTTTCTTGTTTATTTTGGAGCTTTACTCTTCTTCGTTGGCTTGAGTATGAAGGAAAATTGGTGTTATTACTGATTTTTAGTCCTGTAATGATGTAAAAAGGTTGCTGCACTATTTTGTTCTACATAGACAATCGAGTTTTAGTGTTTTACCCTAAATGTGTTGTTAGTAGAAATTGTGGGCTGATTGATTGAGGACTATGGTCTTACTTCCTCCACCTATTTTGAGCATTGTTATTGGATTCTTGTATAACTATTTTAATGTATAAATATGGTGGAAACAATTTGGTTAAAGTTGGAGCCGGCTTGGGATTGTTGATGTAATGTAGCGAAGGGACGTAATATTACGTTGCCTATTTTTATGTTGTGTATAGTTATTATGTGTTGTGCTTCATAGGCTATTGTGAGACTGTTATGGCACTAAAAAGGCTGCACATCATATGTATTTGAGAATGTGTATTAGAAATTATAATTGGAGGTGGAAAGATTGAAAGAATACATGGGGGTTGATAATTACACACTTGTTGCCCGTTTGTTGTTTTTATGAAATTGGGTTGCCAAAATGTATCTATTGGCTACTAATACTAGTTTTATCACCTATTGTATTGTGAATAAATATTTGGAGGACAAGAAGGTTATTTTGAGGTAATAACGATGTGGTACAATGAGGTATGTAAGGCTACTCGATTTCGTATTGCATTGGCATGAAATCTAAATTCTTCCTTGGTACACAGAGGTACTTACCAACTCTGATATAACAAACAAACATGTATCCACTCTTTCACATGTTCATGTGCTCCATACATAGTCAGTTCAAATATGCGACATACTTGGACAAGATACATGGGTTATTGTTGCTAAATAAAGTTCATAAGTTGTTTCATCTCCTATGCATTTCATTATTTATATAACATACTCTTTTAATTGTGGTATTGTCTTGTATAGTTCTTTACATGGAACATGCTATATCTATGGTCCTACAACTCTAATTTTATGACCAGTCGATAGAATCATCTCAAAAGTAATTGAAAGATAAAGTAAGTTGCTTATTGATGGGTGGTAGCCCAAGGGGTGGAAGAATAACTTAGCATGGGTCGATCCCAGTATTGATTTACCACTGATCAGCTAGTCATTTGTGTTATATGTTATGCACAGATTATACAATAAAGCAAGGTAAAGTAATATAAAGGACATGAAGTATATGATTCCACAGTGTTACTAAATGTGAAATCTTGTCCTTACACTAGCACATGATTTCATTTGATTTATTACTTCATATATAGTATTTCCTTCCTTATATTTTTAGTACATTATCTCGTTCTTATATTCCTTACGGGGAACCTACATTTCATGCTGCAAGTATAGACACTGGTAGATCTCCCCAGTAGGAGTACAAGATATCCAGCTGCTGTTATTGAGCTCTATGTTGCTTCGAGGATTTGTGTGTGTCTAGATCTTATATTTTTGTATTGTATAGTTTGTCATGGTGGGGCCTGTCCCAACCTTTATCAGATACATTTTCTTATCTAGAGGCTTTGTAGACAATGTAAAATATGGTCAGTCTCATACTATAGACATCATGGCTCCAATGGTCTAGTCACATGCATTTCCTTTTGGCTTATTATTGTTGTCTACCTTCTTGAATACATGCTAAATGTGGAAACCCCTTATAATATGTATGGAAAGTGCATGGGTATAGGTTGATTCTCCCGAGCCTTATTGGCAATGGGTGCCAGTTTGCCTTAATGGGATTTTGGGCGTGACACTTGAGGTGGATTTTGGTAAGAAAATCCTAGTAACAACCTTTTGCCTCCTTAACTATGTGTCATAATAGGAATTCTTGTAGGATAGACGTATGTATCCACAAAATCCTTAAATGATAAATGTAAGAATGAATGAATGTTGATGGAGTTCTACCTGGCAAATAGTCTCCCCTTTCAATGTAGTGGATTGTGTTACATTCCATGTTATAGCTTGCATTGTCTTATATGTTGGTTATTATCACAATCCATGCCTTGGGCTTAGTAATTACACAACGAATGAGGAACCCTACTAAGGCACCTCAACCAAGTCTCGTAGAATTCATCAAGGACTCATAAGTATTTAATCAAAATAAAGTGGAGTTCTAAAATTGGAAAATGAGACTAAGGGAATATTTGATATTCAAATGTCAATGCAGAAGGCAACATAAACATCATTAAATATTGACCAAACATACCAACTAGATAAGGACTTGGTGAGAGTAAGACATGTCCAAAGTCCACCCATAAGTGAAATGTAAAAAAGATACAATATTAAAAGTAAAAGTCTCAAAATAAGATACAACTCAAGAAGTAAATGTCTCAAAGTACAATAACAATAAAAGAAGGAGTTGTAGTCTTTGGACTAGAGGGCTCACCACACTAGTCTTGAGCGTCCAAAGTCTAGACAAGTGCCAGAGGAGAAGTTACACAGGTCCCCACATGGAGATATCATGTAGGAAAAATATGTGTTCCAACGATGAGAATTTTGAATCATCAGGAATATGTAGTAGGAATACTTTAATAGTAGTCTTTTGCCAGAGAAAGATTTGCATGCAATAGAGATCCCAATTTTATGTATCTAGTTAAGCAAGTGCTGCCAGGAAGCCTCCACCTAGACAAAAAAGTTAAGTACCTAGGAGAAAGATTGCTTAGTACTTTGGAATCTACTAAGTATGTGGGATACAAATAAAACATATGAAATTATAATATCGTCATTCATAAAATTGTAATATCATCATGTATGAAATTGTAATGCAATCATTCAGAACATGCATAGTCTTATGCAAGGGGTATAGCTCAATATGGAATAAATGATCAATGCTTCATGTGAAAACATTCTTTGAAGTAACATGATCATCATGCACATATTTTTAAGGGAGGAGATCGTAACTGACATTTAAGACCATGCAAGACATGACATGAAATCCAACATAACCCAATGTGTTAGCATAGGGAGTCCACTTTCCAGGTGGAACTTCTTCAACTTATATATGTATGTCTTAACTTTAACTTTGCTATTGTGGATCAACTAGTCGTAGCCAACAAGGGTTTCTTTGTTGGCAAATAATTAATGATACAAGAGGTTGCTACTAAGGTCCCAGATAATACTTATATATATCATAACTTCAATATCATCAGAGTAGCTCATTAACATAGGAATACAATCAAGTGATAATTGTCCTTTCACCTTGAGGGTCCATCTTAAACATCATTAAAGGGCTTCATAAAATACTTATAACTTTCATGACATTCATAAACTTTCATAATATACATTTAGGCCATTATCATTGACATCATATTGGAACTTAAACCTTAGTGGGATTATGTAAGTGTACTTAAAAATCATGCTATTCAATGGTATTACGCAATAACATAGTGCATTCATCATTTCAAAATTTTTTGTGAAATAGGCCACTTTATTCATTCAAAATCCTAGATGGGGTCATCTTGGAACTCAACTTGAAAACTATAGCAATTTGTAGTAAATCATTACATTGCATCATTACAACCATTATGACTAAAAATACATCATTCTATCATCATCTAAAGCACACACATGAAACTCATAAAACTTCATAACTTGAAGAAAATGTAAAATAGAACATTATTGGAGTTTTTGGAAGAAAGAAATTCACAAATCAAACCCATATACCTGATTAAGAAGTCTAAAGAAGCTTGAAGTTGAAGTTTGGAGGACTTAATCAATCTCTAGCTTCCTTTTTCTTCCTTAGAGGGAATTTTTGCACTAAAAAGTTATGAAAAAAATTAGAGTGAGAGACAATGAGGGTATTTTGGGTGATTTAGGGCTGATTTGAGAGGAGAGGGAACTCAAAACGATGTAGTGTTAGACTTAATATATGGAAAAAGGTCGAGAATACCCTTCATTAAAATCAATTAAACCCAAACGCTGAGCACCATTTATGAGTCATAATTGGTATCACGAGTCGTAGATAGGAGGGTCTCATCATGGTTACATTTTTAAACATCAGAAACTGTCTCAGAAACCCAGACTAGGATTCCTTTGTATGACTCATAAAATGGTTTACGGATCATAGAACCCTTCATAATTCCTATCCTTGCTTAGAAAAATTCCCAAAACTCAAGACCCTAATATACAAGTCTATTTACAGCCTATAAATAGGAGTATGACTAATCCTATTTGTTCATGCTTCAAGTTTCAGAAACCCATTTTTTGATCAACTCAAACACCATACTATGAACCCCTCTTTGTGGTCCGTAGTTCCATTTACGGACCATAAACAATCCTCTTACCTTGCCCCCCACACTTAGCTAATTTTTCACTGAGACTGATCCTATCCACGAGCCTTGTTTACAACCTATGGTTTGACCCACAAGCCATAAATGAGGCTCGTACTTGGCCTGAAGTTTTCCAATTTAACACTTTTTTGCACTTTTCGACTTTATATATTATGGGGTCTTACAATATTTTCTCTTGAGAGCATTCGTCCTCAAATATGCTAAATGGAATCTCAAATGAATTAAGTAACTAACAACACATCTTGAATGCAAATATCCGATTTAAACTACTTTTTCATAAAATTTTCAAACCTATTATTTAATTATCATTCAAACAGTCCTAAAAATATATAAATATGCATAAACAACATGTAAACCGAATGCAAGGAATTTGGAGGTCTTTGGTTAAGAAGAACTTAATACCTTAGACTTGAGAAGAGTGAAAGAGATAAGGATATTTCTTCATCATGTCTGCTTTTGCTTTCTATGTCGCACTTCAACTTGTCGATTCCTCCGAAGAACCTTGATGGTTGCAACTTTTTTGTTTCTCATCTTCTTCACTTACCAGTTTATAATCTCGAGCAGTACGTCTTCATAAGTCTAATTCGCTTTAATACTCACATCCTCCAATGAAACGATGGAGTTTGGATTGCTCATGAATTTCCTTAACATTGACACATGAAGCACTTGATGAATCTTATTCATCTCCAATGGCAACTCTAATTCTTAAGCCACCTAGCTAATCCTCCAAATAATTTTATAAGGACCTACATATTTAGGGATCAATTTTCCTTTCATTCTTAATCGGATCACACCCTTGATGGGTGATACCTTTAAATAGATCCAATCATTGACATTGAACTCAAGGACCCTTTTTCTAATATCGAAGTACGACTTTTGATGACTTTGAGCCTTCTTTAACTTTTGTCTTATGAGTCTTACTTTCTTTATAACATCCATAACCAAGTGAAGTCATATCAAGGCCATTTCACTAGCTTCAAACCAGCCCGCTAGAGATCTACATTGCCACCTATACAAGGCCTTGAATCGTGCCATCTCTATGCTAGAGTGATGGTGATTATCATTGTCAAATTCTATGAGTGCTAAGTAGTTGTGCCAACTCCCTCTAAACTCTAACACACAAGCCTTCAACATTTTTTACAGTATTGAATCATTCTCTCGGCTTGCCAATCATTTAAGGAAGCAAAGCAGTACTCAACTTTACCTTAGTACCAAGACTCTTTCAAAAATACTTAAAACTAAGAATTAAATTGACCTCCACAATCCGATATAATAGACAATGAAATCCCATGCAATCTCACCAACTCTCAATTATATAACTTAGAATAATCTTCAACACTATAGGTTTTCTTGACCGGTCTCCATACATCCTAGTGAAACTGGGATGAATAGAATCAGATGAATTATAGATCTCTCTCAAAATCAATTTTATCAACCCATCCATATTTGATACATATAATCTACCTTGATATATAAGCGCACCGTCTCCCTCTTGAGAAAAAATATTTACCTTGCCTTCTTTCACCAGAATTTTCAATTCAACCAAAGTGGGATCCAGATCTTGCTCAGATTTGATATCTACAATCAATGAAAATTCAGGACCATTAAATACCATCATACCATTATTTTTAGCATCACTTAATATCACCCCCAATCTAGCCAACCTGTGGATTTCCTTTGCCAACTCCTTTTTCCATGATCAAGTTGAGACAAGCTACTCATGAGACTCTACTAAGTGTGTCAGCTACCATATTAGCCTTACTTGGGTGATGTTTAAACTTATGTCATAGTCTTTGAGGAGTTCTAACCAATTCTGTTGCCTGAGGTTGAGAACAATTTGGGATAACACATGTTGGAGACTTTTATGATCAGTGAAGACACTAACATGAACCCGTACAAGCAATAATTCCAAATAATCAATGCAAGTACCATGGCTGCTAACTAAAGATCATGTATTGGGTAGTTCCTTTCAGGCACCTTCAAATTCTTTGAAGCATAGGCAATCACCTTCCTATTTTACATCAACACACAACCCAAACCAACTCGTGAGGCATCATAATACACTACAAACCTCTCGGTACCCTCTGAAAAGGCCACGCTTGGAGCCAAAGTTAACAAATCTTACAAGGTTTAGAAGCTTTTCTCACACTTATATGTCCACTCAAAATTTACTTTCTTTTGATTGAACCTTGTAAATTATGACAAAATGGATGAGAACCCTGCAACAAACTTATGCAATACCTAACTAGACCAGAAATGCTCCTAATGTTCAAAGTAGTCAACGGTCTAGGACAATCCTTTAGTAACTTTTTCTTTTTAGGATCAACTTTAATTTCTTTAGACATCACATGCCCAAGAAACACCACATTTCCAACTGAAAACTCGTATTTGTTAAATTCAGCATCGAATTTCCTCTCTCTCAAGGCTTGAATCATAATCCTCAAATGGTTCATATCCTCTTCCCTACTACAATAATATACCAAACACTAATTTATGAAGACTACAACGAATGTATCAAGGTAGGGCTTGAACACCATATTCATAAGGTCTATGAAAATTGCCAATGCATAGTAAACTAATGTGCCACCAAAATATGACTCTAATTTTCATCTTTTAATCTTAGGATTTTGTTTGTTCTCTAGCATATTTTAGTAGATTTATATGTGTTTGTGTTTATTTTTTAGGAAACATAATTTGTGTAATTTAGAAAAGCATTACATATCTATGCAGATTTTGAAGTTTCACGAGCCTATCTATGGATCATGGTTTGATCCATGAACAATAATAGAGCACATGGTTAAGGTGTACAATGCATTAGAAAAAATGATGAAAACTACATAGACATTGTGAAAACCGTGGTCCTGGTTACTTTTAAAAGGGTTCATGAATGAAGATTCTAAAATTCACTAGTCCAGTTTATGAAAGGATACTATTGTAAGGACCCGGACTTGGTGTAACCTTAATGGTGCTTGGATTTTGGTTCAATAAGGTTTTTGACCAAGGTGATGCCTTACGGACACCATTATTTGTCATGTGACTAACCACGGACTGTGTGGAGGGGCCTTGAGGTGACCCTTGTCCTTTTGTAACAAGTGTTGGCCTTAACTTGGAGTTTAAAACTAAGCCACACACCATATGAAACCCACACAATCTGTATGTCACTTTATGGACCGTATGGTGGCCTTGTGTGAGTGGCCTTGGCCTTGAAAACCATATTTTCGCTAAGTCTTGAACCACATGAACCTCTCATGGTCAATTTACCAATTCATGGGCCCTGAGGCCCTTTATATGGGCGTTGGAGTAAATATTTTCTATTTATGGAATCACTATCTTTAAACTTTGTCAAGGGAGAATTTTTCTAAGTGAGGCATTATGAGAGGTCACATGGTTTGTGTGACTTGTATACAGGCCGTGAGGTGCCCCGTATCGATTTTGGCATGCAAATTTTTCTAAGTATGGAATTATCGTCTCAGAAATTAGTCAGTGGAAATTTTTTCTAAGGGTGACTTCACGGACGGGTATACAATCTATTTGACTTGTTACATACTGTATGACCTTTGTACGGGACCCCTGACAATAATTTTTATTCCATTTTATTAATGAAATTTTCATAATTATGGCTACTGCTAAGGGCCTTTTATGACTTTCTATGCTATCCTAACACATACAAATGTCCTATATCTTCTTCGGTTATTCAGATCATTCTTACACTTAGAATTATATTCAAACTCTCTCCTGAGAACTCCTCCTAAGAACTCTAGTGAAGGCTTAGCTTGGGAAAGAGAAGGCTCTATTCTTTATCAAATTCTTCTTGTTTCTTCTTGGTGAACTATGGTATGTGGGATTGATTCATGCTCACTTTCAAAAATAAAGACCCAAACTCTTTTACACTTGATTCATGGAATTTAAGTTTACTTTAATTATATGTTTTTAAATTATTGTTTATTTGATTTAATTTGAGATATGCGATATGTTTTATTGTTGTTTTAAATTGATTGAAGCCCTAATATATTAAATTGCATGGATATTATCAAGATTTAAATATGAATTGTCCCTTTAAAGTTTTATTTAATCATGGTAATCTAAATTGTGATTTAAATGTGGATTTACTTGAATTTCATATTGAATTGTTGCTTTGAGATTGAATCTCTTCTGCTCATTGCTATTCACATATCATTCATGGCAAATGCATTCATAAGCATTGCTTTCTAAATGAAAATTATCGGTGGGTTACAATCACATATGGTTTTTATGAAAATGATTCGATTTGTTAAGATCACATGTGTTTATTGAATTGATGAGTTAAACTCACACATGGTAATGAAAAGAATGTGATCACATAAATGTCTATTGTTATTGGCTCTTTGAGCATATTGGGTGTTTACACTATATTGTTTTAAGTGAATGAGCTACTCCTATTCATGAAAAGTATGGATTGAATTATGATTTGTCTTTTAGCCTAAGTATGAATGATCATGAAGAATATATGGCTTTGAGCTTAAGTGTACATTGAAATGATTTGAAATGACTTGTGCCTCTTTTGAAAGGATGTATATGTATAAGTATTCATGTGAGATGATGACTTACCACCGAATGAATTGGGGGCATTAGGGCTATCCCCAAGGGTCCTCTTCCTTTCCTTGAACTATGTGCCAACATAAGTATACGGTAGACATTACTGAAATGACCGGCTCATATGGAATGGTTACACAATTGATATAATATGATATGATATGGAAATCCTTCTGAAATGATCGGGTTGTAAGGAAGGTGGCCATCATATTGAAATGACTGGGTTGTAAGGTGCGGTGTATATTATCTTTGGTAGGTAATCTTCTCTCATTCAATGGGATGTCTACATTAGCCAAATTCATGTAACAGCTCCATGAGTTGAGATGTCGATTATGGTTACATACCCGTGATATATGAGCATTATTACATTTCATGCATCATGGATTAGATGGAATATTGTTATACTATTTTCCTTAGCTATACATCTCTTTCTATATTATGTGCCCTTGTCATATAGCATTGAATGCGGGTTTGAGAAGTCATATGCATTGCCTACCCACATACTTATTACACTCAAATGTACTAATGCATACGTCTTTCTTACATAATCTAACCATGTAGGGACCAGGGACTACCTTCATCACCATTTGATGGCTAGATCATATTTGAGAAATTTGTTGTGGTGTGTCTTATCTTCCAAGGACAAAGCCACCATTCCTCCACCTATGTTGCTTTTATTTACGTTATTTACTTTTAAGGTGAGCTCGGTGCATGTCTTGGGCCCGTCCTATCTTATAACTAGAGGCATTGTTGGACATCATGTCGACTTTTGTATGGATATATTTTATGATATGATATTTGGGGATTATGATTATGGCTATCTATCGGATATGGTTACTATAAATTGTTTATGAGTATTATGATATGGATTTATGTTATGATGTGTAAGATCTTAAGTCCCATTTCCCCCTCATAGAAAGAGTCATTCTTATCATCCCTTAGTCCGTATGTGCTATGTGTTATGTGACATGTTAATCCCTATTCTTGAGACATCCCCATAGCATGAATCCTACTTTTCCATAACTTAGAACTATGTGTTTACTATTTTATATGTGCTTCAAAACCAATGATATGTGAATTGATTCAATGAGGCTTGTTTGGGGACTCTCAAGTTCCCATTCGCCATATCAGTCCTAGATCCTAGGTCCGGGTCATGATAACTATGACTTGTAATCTGGAGTATGGGCCATTGATCAAGGTTCACACAAAGGTACCTGACTTTACACAGTGAAGACTATGATGAAGATCACTAGCTATAAAGCATAGTATGACCCATAAAATGGTTTGTGGAACATGTCGAATCCAATTATCCTTATTCATTTCAAAGTAAAGTTTTATGTCTATATATACAATTTTTGGTTTTTCCTAAATATTTTATATAGTTCCTTTATCCAAGAACTTAATTTTACATTATGATACATTACATTAGAATTTGTTTATAAATTTTGGACTTGTTCGACATTGAATTTCAAGTGAGGCTTTTAGGTTTTTAATTTATATTTTGGTATTGTATACAATTATGCATACATTGATTTTCATCAATCATAGGACGATGAATATGAGTAGTTAAACCCTTAATTAGAGTTGTGAGAACTATAAAGAATTAACAAAGTAAAATGAAATAATTCATAATCTTTAGATAGTATGCATGCATGTATTATTTATCTCTTCATTTGGATTGATTCATGGGAAATGTTAAAACTCACCTTATTCTAACTTACCAGACCAAAGGGGTAAAAATTGGGATAGTAGATATATAATAGAGATTTCATATGATTACAGTCATCTAATTATACTGACCGAACCTAGGGATGTCTAAATCTAGGACCATGGTAAGGGTTAGTAATGCATTCACCCATAGATGGACCAAGTCACATGGTGAAATTCATCTATTTTCTAGAGCAGGGACACAGGTAAACCTAACTTACTAAGTCTTTTACTGATTTCATTGGTACTTGAATATAAATTGATTATAACATTGGTTTTATTTACTATTTTATTTAATTATAAATCCCTTATTAAAAATAAGTCAATTAATAACTTGAATTATCTTCAGTTGATCTATGTCTGAATAATATTTGCCATGGAATCGACCTTAACCTTGGTTAAGTTCTATATTTGGTAGTGACTGCTTATGCCTCTAGTGGGAGGAGTAATTTACGTGTTACCAAATTTCGATGCCATTGCTGGAGAATATGACTTCTGAATTAGTATAGTTGGGTAGCTCGACTGTTAATCCTTATTTCCATAATTCACACAATTTTTAGTTGTTTTTATTCTTTTTTAGTTCTTACCTACATTGTATGTCCAATAAATGTAATTAAGGCAGTCCCTTGACCCCATATGATATTGAACGACAAAGAACTTTAAGGATAATGGCCTATGATGATGCTGATTGAGATATAGATAACGTGACATACCAGCTCAGAGTATAGGAGGAGAACATGTGCCAAAATCCACTCATTAACGGACAACACTACACGCCTCAAGAGGATGATTATCTGCCTACACAAAGAGAAAGTGTTGGTGCATGGAACTATTTTGGACTTGATCCGAATGTAGTGGATTTCATAGGCACCATTATGTTACCACAACTACTACCGAATATGAAGTTAACTATTTCAAATGGGTTGTTGACGATGTTATAACATAAGTGTTATATTTGGGACTACCATCCGAGGATCTATATAATCACTTGCATAAACTTGTGTTTGATATAAAGAGCATGATGGGAAATCAAAACATATCCATGGATGCTATTGGGCTTCATGTTTTCCCATTATCTTTTCTTGATAAGGAAACTATTTGGTTATCGGAGCTCCCACACAACTCAATTTCTATATGAGTGTAGATGCAAAAAGCTTCCTGGAGAGATACGTTCCACAGTCTAAAAAGTGGAATCTTATGAATTACTTTCCTGGAGAGATACTTTCCTAGAGATCTTCTATAGATCTTTGGATGACAATCGCAAGGTAGTGGTCTTTTATGGATTGGACTTTTACGGAGGTTGCTCGAAGACTCCAAAGGTAGGAAAGACCAACAAAACATGGCGTACTAGAGATATTGAAACTATAAGTAGCTCTTTCTTCGTTATTAAATCCAGAGCAAGAAAAGTTGAACCATGAAGTGCTCCAAGAGCTTGCCTAGATAAATGTTGACATTGGTATTTTGATGAAACAAAATCAATAATTCATTACAGTGAGCCAAAACGCGAGAGCACTGATATATAATAACTATAACTATGAGGAGGATGCATGCTTTATAAATGATCAAATGGGGGAGGGGGGTTCGAACCAACACCCAAGGATCCAATCAGGATCATTGGCATCACGGTCAAGGGTATCAATGTAATAGGAACACTAAAAACCACAATGACAACACAAGGGTGTACATTATGATAAGAATAGGGCCTAAAATAGAGATGGTGATTGGAAATCAAGACATAACCATCATAATAAGATGAACAGGGTCTACATTACACTCAAAAATCATGATGGTGTGGGAAGTTCGAGGATTGAGGAGATAATTTGCAAACTGCTAAAGAAGGTTGATGCATATGATAAGATATTAAAGGAGATGAAAGTGGACATACCTAGGATCAATAAGGAAATAGAGTCACATGTCGTTGCCTTCAAGAATTTGGACCAATATTTCAGCCAAATGTCCTCACAATTTAACCAACACCAAAAAAGTGCACTGCCTAGCAATAAAGTGCAAAATCTGAAGGATGATTGGCATTTAATGTCAGTGACTACTCGGGGTGGAAAGTAGAACATGGACCCACCAAGGCTAGTTGTAATGGATGATATGGTAAGAGAGGAAGATGATGTGCCAAGGAGCACCACACAACTAGAGAATGGAGATAAAGAACCCATAGAAAAGGATAGGAGGGAGAAGGCATCCCTAAAATCTCTAACTCCCTTGAGAAGGCCTCCACCATCTTTCCCTCAAAGGTTGAAGAAGAAGAGTGAGGAGGGCAAATTTTAGAACATAATCTCTATGTTAAAGCAAGTGTAGATGAATCACCCTCTTATTGATGCATTAAAGAAGATGCCTAGATGTGAAAATTTCATAAAGATCTAGTTACAAACAAGATGATGGTGAATTTAAAGTTGCATATGATATTCACCATTGTTGTGACATAGCCATCAGATCCATTTTACAGAAGAAGAAAGGTACTAGGGCATTTACTGTTTCTTCCACCATCAGAGCATTTAACTTTGCAAAGATATTATGTGACTTGGGAGATAGAATCAACTTAATGTCTCTTTCCATGTACAATCAGTTGAGCTTGGTGAAACGGACCTCATATGCCTCAGAATCCCCCATAATCGTAAATTCTATATATCTCAAAATTCGTGCGTGATTTCAAAAATTGAACTTCATATTCTTGATCAAAGGGAAAGATTGAGTTGGAAATAGGTATAACCCAGATTATAGAAGACCCATAGCAAAAAATAATTTTTGCTAATCTTTTATTTCAAGAGAGCATCCGCGCCACAGACGCGACGTGGCCTAGGCACGGATCAATGTTGTTTTTTCTTCGTATCTTGTCTGCTTCACAGACTGGAGGTCGACCAATGTAAAATTTTCCCTATTTTTCATATTTCATCCAAGGGCATTGGGGTTATAAGCAGTGCCTATTTAAATGCGAAACCTCCCATACTTTGCCATTTTTTAACTCTATAACTCACAAAAATCCTCTCTAAAACCTCTCCAACATTTTATCAAATTTCTCATTCAAATTTAAGGATTTAAAGATTAATTTTGGAGCTCAAGAGCCCATCTCAAGCTTCATGTTTCCTTGAAGTTCATTTCAAGGAATTAAAGTTTTAAGGAATGTGGGTCTTCATCCATGCGTCCTTTCACCCATGGAGCCCAACCTTCTTTTTGTATGAAAATTACATGATTTCAAGTTGCATTACTTAGGGGTATCTCTTATGATAAATTTTGCATGAAAGTTATGTGGGGTTTTATGAAGTATTATTGATTATGTATGAATATCTATTCTAAGCTTATACTATGAGTTGATTTATTTCTTTTCAGATTATGCATAATTTGAGCTTTGAAAACTATGAACTATGGTGAGCTTTTTATGTGAATTTGATGATACCCAAATTGGGGATTTACTACAATATTGGTGGGTTAATTTTGAATTGGTTTTACTCATTTTGGTTTACTCTTGAGTTGCAAGATTTTGAATTAGTATCATGAATCCACCATGTATTTGATAAAATGACATGACAAGAGTTCTCAAGTTATTGATGATCTATTACATGATTTACAAGTCAAGTCATTTCATGATGATTAACGACTTCAAAGCATGTATTAAATTCATGAAAAGTATATATGACATTACAAGTGAATTATTGAGCTCTTATGTTTCTTTATGCTCTTGTAAAATGTGAAGTCCTTTCTTGATACTTGAATGTGATGGTTTGATGAGCTATTTTTGTACTCCTACAGAAAAGGCCATGCCATAAGGTAGAATAATTCGTGACTCTCACCAAAAAGATTATATCGTAAGGTAAGGACATCTTATAATACCTACCGAAAAGGTCATGCCGTACGGTAGAATAATTCATGATTCCTACCACAAATATTATATCATAAGGTAAGGACATCTTGTAATACCTACCGAAAAGTCCATGCCGAAAGGTAAAATAAATCATGGCTCCTACCAAAAAGATTATATCATAAGGGAAGGACATCTTATAATACCTACCGAAAAGGAAATGATGTATGGTAAAATAAATTATGACTCCCACTGAGAAGATTGTATCGTAATGTAAGGGATATCTTGTACTACCTACCGAAATGACTATGTCGAAAGGTAGGAGCATTGGTAATGCTCTTCGAAAAGGTTATACCGTAAGATGAGTGGGAGACTGCTTGTTCATTCTCATGCATGTTCATATAAGGCTTTGAGCATATATTCCATATTGAGCTTGTACCCATTAGTTATGATTATGTGTCTGGATTTTCTTATAGCTTATCTCTTTTGTTGCATTGCACCCCACATACTTAGTACATTCCAAAGTACTTACACATACTCTATGACTACATGATATTACCATGTAGGGACCAGAGCTCCTACTGATCATCGTCCTCCACGTGTCTAGTTGTTATATTTCAAGAAAGCTTTTGGGTGGGTCCTCAACTCCGAGGACATCATCTATTTTTCATTTTATGCCATGTTGAGGCTATTATTACTTTTGGTTACGTACTAGCCTGGGAAGTATCTTGGCCCCCCTCAATTCCATGTAAAGGGGTTGTTGGATGACATGGTATTCTATGTACATGAGCTTGACTCTTCTTAATCTATTACTATTATGAAAGATTTCCCTTAGTCCCATTTCTGTTCTTAATGTCTTTTGTTATTGTTTATTTTATTGCTTTCGTGACTAAGGATGTCTGATTGATATGTTAAGAGGCTTGTTTGGTGTTCCTTCAGGTTCCCCATTCATCGTGTCAAGTCTAGGTCCTAGGAATAGGTCATGACAAGCTTGGTATTAGAGAACTAGTTTATTAATGTTCCTCGAATATCTAACATACTGTGTCGATTAGAGTTCTATTCATGATTGTGAAGCGTGCCACAACTATGAATGGGAGGCTATGCGGCCTTTTAGGAAAATTTTCACTTCTTTATGGTCTATATCGTGCTATAGATTTAAGTATAAAGCTTTCTCCAAATGAATGCACTTGTTTCCTTCTAGATCATGCCGATTCCAAGGGGAAGACTAAGGACAACCCATACTCCCAAGGAGCAATCGGCCCCTCCTTCTCCTCAAGATCCTCAGGATGGAGGGGTAGCCCAAGAAGAGTTCCGAGATGCTATCACAATGTTGGACCGTCCTATGACCAACCAAATTAACCATGGGGCCCAATCCCTTCATGCTCCTACTTTGGCCTCAAGGGTTTGGGCTTTCACAAGAATGAATCCACCGGAGGTCCATGGATCCAAGCTGGAAGAGGATCCCCAAGAGTTCATCGATGAGGTGTATAAGGTGCTATCTACAATGGGGGTTAATTTGGATGAGAAAGTGAATTTAGTAGTCTACCAACTCAAAGATGTGGCCCAAATTTGGTTAACCCATTGGAAATTGGAATGGAGAGATGATGATGTTATTGCTTGGGAGGAATTCAAAGCCACATTCCTCGATCGGCCATGATACACAAGCTCTCCAAGTATGCCCCTCTATTTTTCGTCGACCCTGGAGCTAGAATGAAAAAGTTTGTGTCGAGGGTGTCTGACTTTGTCAATGAAGTGTGTCATACTGAGATGCTTGTAAGTGATATGGATATTCTCGGCTCATGACATATGCTGAACAACTTGAGGAGGAAATACTTAGGAAGAGGAGAAGTGGGGAGTCCAAGAGGGCTTGATTTGAGGGTCGCTGGTTTCAACAAGTCTTGAGTATCATGGACAAGGATCCTATAATGTTCCAAATAAGAGGGTTGCTAAGGACGGGATGCCTAACCCAAGGTTCCAAGGAGGTGATGATGGGGTGACTCATCCTAGATATCCAAAATGTGGGAGGAAACATGCTGGCACATGTTTGAGGAGCATGGGTGCATGCTTTGGGTGTGATGAGATGGGCCACAAAATTCTGAATTGTCCACATGCTCAAATTAAGGGTAAAGATGGCTGACCTCAAGGGTCAAGGTGGTCATGTTTATCAAAGGGCTCTAGAAGGCCAATAAAGGGGTGTTCCACAATATAATTGATTCTATGCTCTTCAAGGGAGGCAAGGAGGAGATGAGGTGCCTATTGTTGCTATCGGTATGTTAAAGTTGTATGATTATGTTGTGTCTGCTTTCGTAGATTCGGTGTCACTCTCTCTTTTGATACTCCTTTTATTACTAATAAGCTTCGTGTTTGTACTGCATGGTTGTGTGAGCCCTTTTAGGTGTCTATCCCCCATTTATGAGTCTATTATTGCTAGAAATGTCTATACGGGTTGTCCCATGCCTTTATTGCATAGTCTTGTTATGTGATTTTGTTGAACTTGGCATGGTTGATTTTTGAGATTATTATTTGGGTGGATTGTTTACATGTTTCCATTGATTGTAACACACGTAGAGTTGGATTCCAATTCCGTAATGAACCTATACTTAAGTTGGAAAGTTGTAATGTGGTAGTTTAGGGGAGATTCATTTCTTGTTTTAAGGCCCAAATTGATTTGTAAATGTTGCATTTATCATCTTCTAAGGGTTAGCAATGTTGAGTCTAAAGTCATTCCTATTGAGTTGGTTCAAGTGGTCAATGAGTTTCTTGATGTCCTTCCCAATATATGCTAGTCATTTTTTTTCTAAGATTGATCATTGGTCTAGATTCCACCAAGTGAGAGTGAGGGAGTGCGACATTCCCAAGATGGTTTTTTAGACAATGTATGGGCATTTTGGAATTTGTGGTAACATATTTTAGCTTGGCTAATGCACCAAATATATTTATGGATCTTATGAATAGGGTCTTCAAACCCTATCTTGACATATTCGCGGTGGTCTTTATTGATGATATATGGATTTATTCTCGTAGTAAAATTCATGTAAATCATTTGATGGTGGTGTTGCAAATTATGATGGATGAGAGGTCGTTGCTAAATGTGAAAACTGTGAATTTTCGGTAACAAGGAGGTGACTAAAGAAGTGCATCGGTTAGCTAGGTTGGGGTTTAGGTTGAGTGAAGTTGAAATGGTTGTGTAGGGGTTGTTGATGGTTCTAAATTTTCTTTGATTGAGGAAACCAAGTTGAAACAAGACCTTAATCTTGTCTTGCTAGAATTGAAGGCTTTGGTGAAGGATGGTAAAGTGGGGGTTTTCTCCTATGGGGTAGTGTGTGCCTAGTGTTGATAACTTGATGGGGTTGGTTTTAAAAGGAGCACATAATTTGTCCTACACTATTCACCTTAGTTCCAAAAAGATGTATAGATATTTGAGTGAGATTTATTGATGGGATGGTGATAATTTAACCAACTTGGTAATGTATGCCATGGAGAAAATGAGACTTATAAATAGAGAGGTTGAGGTATAAAGATTTAGCATCTGTCATGGTCCTTTGGAGGAATCAACAAGTCGAAAGTGTCATTTGGGGATCCGAAGTGGACATAAGAAGTGATATCCATATCTCTTTTATGAACTAAGTCCTTTTTATGATTTCAAGTATTAAGTTTTAGCCTTCATGTGATTTTTACATGCATTCATGTTCATGGTAACAAGTTATGGTGATTTTGACCTTCATGCTGAAACTTTAAAAAATAGTGTTTAAGTGAATTCGTTACATTCATGTGGGGCTGAAAGTCTCCTAATTACTTCTCTTACATATATTTCCTTTACATTTGGGGACAAATGTTTCCAAGGGGGAGATATTGAAATACCCCACATGTGCCTCAGAATGCCCCATGATCGGACTTCATATTCTCGATCAGGTGGGAAAGTTGAGTAGGAAATAGGTATAAACCAGATTTTAGAAGACCCGTAGTGAAAAATAATTTTCACTAACTTTTAATTTCTAAAGAGCATCCGTACCCTAGGTGCGATGCAACTTGGGTGCAAATCTATGTTATTTTTGCTTCACGGCTGGTCTGCGTCGCGGACTGGACGCAGACCAGTGTAACATTTTCCCTATTTTTTATATTTCCTCAAGGGCATTGGGGCCATAACCCAATGCCCATTTAAACGTGAAATCTCCCATACTTAGCTATTTTTCAACTCTATAATTCACAAAAAGCCTCTCTAAAGCTTCTCTAAGACTTTATCTGATTTCTAATTAAAATTCTAGGATTTTAAGCTTAATTATGGAACTCAAGAACCAATCTCAAGCTTCAAGTCTCCTTGAAGTTCATTTCGAGGAATTCAAGGTTTAAGGTATATGGGTCTTCATCCATGCGTCCTTTCACCATGAAGCCCAACCTTATCTTTTTTATGAAAATTTATTGATTTCAAGTTGTATTACTTATTGGTATCTCTTATTATAAATTTTGAATGAAAGTTATGTTGGGGTTTTATCAAGTATTGTTGCTTATGTATGAATATCTATTTGAAGCTTATAGCATGAGTTGATTTATGTATATTGGGATTATGCATGATTTCAGCTTTGAAAACTATGAACTATGGTTAGCTTTTGATATGGATTTCATGATACCAAAAATGGGATTTTACTACAATATTGATAGGTTGACTTTGAATTGATTTTACTCATTTTTGCCTACTCTTGATTTGCATCATTTTTAACAAGTATCATGAACCCACCATGTATTTGATAAAATGACATGACAAGAGTTTTCAATTTATTGATGATTTATTATATGATTTACAAGTCAAGTGATTTCATGATGATTAACGACTTCCAAGCATGTATTAAATTCATGAAAAATATCTATAATGTTACATGTGAATTATAGAGCTCTTATGTTTTGTTATGCTCTTGTGAAATGTGAAGCTCTTTCTTGATACTTGAATGTGATGGTTTGATGAGCTATTTCTTTACCCCTACCAAAAAGATTATATTGTAAGGTAAGGACATATTACACTACCTACCGTAAAGACCATGCCGTAAGATAGAATAATTCATGACTCTTATTGAAAAGATTATATTGTAAGGTAAGAACATCTTATAATATCTACCGAAAAGGTCAGACGTAATGTAGAATAATTCATGACTCCTACAGAAAAGATTATATCATAAGGTAAAGACATCCTATAACACCTACCGATAAGGCCATGTCGTAAGGTAGAATAAATCATGGCTCCTACAAAAAAGATTATATCATAAGGTAAGGACATCTTATAATACCTACCAAAAAGGCCATGCCGTTAGAATAAATCATGACTCCCACCGAAAAGATTTTAACGTAATGTAAGGGACATATTGTACTGCCTACTAAAAAAAGCTATGTCGTAAGTTAAGGTATTGGTAATGCTCTCTGGAAAGATTGTACTGTAAGGTGAGTGGGTGACTACTTGGTCATTCTCATGCATGTTTATATAAGGATTTGAGCATATATTCCATATTTAGCTTATACTCATTGGTTAAGATTATGTTTCATGATTTTTTATAGCATATCTCCTTAGTTGCATTGCACCCCACATACTTAGTACATTCCAAAGTACTAACACATACTCTATTTCTACATGATATTACCATGTATGGACCGGAGCTCCTATTTATCATCTTCCTCCACGTGGCTAGTTGCTTTATTTCAAGAAAGCTTTTGGGTGGGTCCTCAACTCTGAGGACATTATCTATTTTACTTTTTATGCTATGTTGAGGCTATTATTACTTTTGGTTACTTACTACTTGAGGGTGAGCTTGGGAAGTGTCTTGGACCCCACTCAATTCCATGTAGAGGTGTTGTTGGATGACATGGTATTCTATGTACATGAGCTTGACTCTTCCTAAGCTATTATTATTGTGAAATATTTCCCTTAGTTCATTTCCCTTCCTATTAATGCCTCTTGTTATTATTTATTTTCTTACTTTCGCGACCAAGGATGTGTAATTGATATGTTAAGAGGATTTTTTGGGGTTCCTTCTGCTTCCCCATTCGCCATGTCACGTCTAGGCCATAGTCTTGGATCGTGACACTTGGCATCCTCCATTCTGACTACAATACAATTGTTGATGGCAAATCAATTAGTTAAGAAACCTGTTAGAAAACATTGTGATGTTCTAGTCCATATTGAGAGGTTCATATTACCCATAGACTTTGTTATTCTTGTTATTGAGGTGGAATTTAATATTCTATTGCAATATCCCTCATATTGATGTGCTTGGAAATGAACGTTAAGGGAAATTTAAACAGGCTTGGTCATATGAGCCTGTCTACATGATGGGTCCGTGGGTAGTAGGAATGTTTCATGGATTAAGTCTAGTGATATTGGAAAATCATGGAATTTCTGGAAGTATTTCTACGATTAACAGGAAAGACTGTAGATGTAACCATGGCCCATATGACTTGTCATGGAAAGGAATGCTGAAGAGCTTAATTTTTTTGAGTATAGGAGTTCTTACATAGGGATTTATAGCCTGTGAAAGGAATGATGGGTCATTCTACATATTCATAGTTTAGAAAGTGTAAATTATAGTGGGTTAACATTAGATGGAAAAGGTTTTATGAGCCAAAGCAGGAGCCACAGGTTGATCTCCGGCCTATGGATGGGGTTTGGCATTCTTAGCATTTTGAATTATTTTAAGCCCTAAAATCTGTTGGTGTGGCCCTCCTAAGTAACTTAACCAACATAACATATATAAATCCTATTCCTAACCAATTCTAATTCATTCATCCTTATAATTCTCTCAAAGGCTCTCAAATATTTCACTTTCTAGAACAAGAACTCCATTGAAGTTAGGGTTCCAAGCTTTCCTAAGGATTTCAAGGTTTTTCTACTCCAATTCTTAAGGATCTTACTTAAAGTATGTAGGGCTTCATTCATGGATTAGTTTCAACCATGAAATCCAATCCAAAAGCTTATTTTTATCAAAATTTCATGATGATTTCTTATGTGCTTTTATGTTATGATTCCCAATGCACATATTTTTATTCCTACATGATGATTGTACTTATGTATGCATGAATTATGAATAAATAAATGATATATATGATTATCAATTAAAAATATATGATTTTAAGTAGGTATGATTAGGGCTTGATATATTGATGTGGGTTCCTTTACAAAAGATTCAAATTGATTTTAATTGCATGTTTCCTCCATGAATTTCATCAAATTTCATGATTTTGACTTAGTTTTTCATGAACCCACACCAAACCCTAGTCTCCTATGACGAGGCTATGTATTTTTATGACTATGCTCTCAAGTATGTAAAAGCAAGTGTTATGACAAGTATGATGATAATGATGATATGCTAAAGATGGTAATTAAGATCGTGATGTTTATGATGATGATGTTAAGGTGGAAATGTCTATCCACATTATATGAAAAGCTAAGCAGATGGACTATTCCTATGACATGAGGTGTTTTCATGAAAGATTATGACAACTATTTTACAAGCTATGAATGTATAATTTTCAGGAAGTATGAATTATATTAAAAGCTATGTATATGCATAATTATATATTCCGTAGGATATGACTTAGCACCGAGAGGGCTTTGATAGATTCTATAGTCCCATAACGATATGCCACCAAAAGAATGATGTTCATGTTTTTACGCCTTAAAGATGTGCTAATTGATCCGTATAGCTTTTTATGGAACACACACAGTGCTAGGATAGAGCCTAAAGGGTGTTTAAATGAAGGATCCTGACCAAGCCAGGATAGAGACTATAGGGTAAGAGTTGAATCTACCTTTGCATAGTAGGTCCTCTTTGCTTGGTTGTGGTCTTATTCCTACAAATGAATGTTATAACCTATGAAAAGATTTTGATGATACTTTATCTCATGGATTTTAAACTATAATTGCTCATGCATATTGTGTCCTTATGTTATTGATTATGATTAAGTACATTGATATTATATTTTGATGTCCTTTGGTTCATAGCATACCTATATACTTTGTACACTCCATGTACTAACACATACTTCTTTTTCTATATGATCTAACCAAGTAGTGATAGACCTAAAGGTGACTATTCCATTTCATAGCTATCTTAGGAATTGAGTTTAAGATTGTTGGTGAGTTCCCATTCTTTGTGAACATGCCCCTTTATGATAATTTTCCATTTAAACCTTATTACTTCCTTGATGTATGTCATGAGGATGGGCTAGTAAGCTATGTTCTAGACTCTGCTAAGATCTTCTAATGTAGAGGAATGTCTTGGACACAATGGATTGATGTCATATTTTTTCCCTTAGGAGAATATTACATTACTCCACAGTGTCCAAAACCTGCGTCTACATCATAAGATCTTAGCGGGGTCTAGAACATAGCTTTCTAGTTTATCCTCAAGGCATACATCAAGGAAAGTAATTATGACTAAGTGGAAAAGTATCATAAAGGGGATTGATACCAAAGCATAGGAACTGACTAACAATCTTCAAACTCAACTCCCAAGCTGGCCCAAAATGGAATAGTCGCCTCATCGTCCATCCCTACATGGTTAGATCACATAGGAAAAGAAGTGCACGCATTTGTATGTGGAGTATAATATATATGTCGGTATTCCATGTTTCAAAGGACATCATGATATAATATAAATATGTATAATCATAATCAATAGGATAAAAATACAATATGCATGAGCAATGCAAGTTTAAAATTAATGAGATGAAGCATCATCAAAATCCTTTCATAAGTCCTAACATACATATGTAGGAATAAAACCATGATCGACATATAAGACTAAGCACAATATTACATGGAGTCTTGATGTTCCCTCAACACCAATCAAAGAGGAGCCTACTTTGCCAAGGTAGACTCGATCCTCACCCTATAGGCTCAATCTGTGCATGGTGTGCATATGTCATTTGACCCAACCCTTTGGTCTCTATCCTACTATGGTGAGTGTCCGTTAAAAGGTATATTGATGCATTAACACACCTTTAAAGCATAAAAATATAAACATCATTTGTATGGTGTCACACTGTTATGGGACTATGGAATCTAATTAAGCCCTCTCTGTGCTAAGTCAACTCCCATAAAATACATAATTATGCACATATATAACTTTCAACATAATTCAAACTTCCTTAAAATTATACATACATAGCTTGTAAAATAGTCATCATAACATTTCATGAAAACATCTCATGTCATAAGAATAGTCCATCTAATTAGCTTTATATATAATGTGGATAGACATTCCCACTTTATCATATTCATCATAACCATTAGGATCTTAATCACCCTTATTGGCATAGAGTCATTATAATCATAATTGTCATAAAACCTGCTTTTACATACTTGAGATCATAGTCATATAAATACATAGCATTATCATAGGAGACTAGAGCTAGGTGTGGGTTCATGAACAATTGAGTCAAAATCATGAAATAGGATGAAATTTATAGAGGAAATATGCAATTAAAATTAATTTTGATCATTGGTAAATAATGAACCCACATCAATCATCAAGCCAAAGTCATACCTACTTGAAATAATAAACTTTTACTTAATATTATATAAATTATATAATTCTTCATAATTTATGTATAAATAAGTATAATCATTGTAGCAACCTACATGTTGATGGCATGGAAAGACTAAAAGTTCAGGAATTTTATGTTGGTTTGGTCCTACGAGCTAGTCTATGGATCGTAGATGAGTCTATGCGTCGTAGGTAAGCTTCATAGATTGGAACAACTGAAAGTGAAAAATTGAAGAATTTCTTGAAGTTGAACTAATATATACAGGATGAGCTAGATGAAACCATGGGCCGTCAAAGGGTTCGTAGCAATATGCCCTGAAGAACCCCAAATTTTCTATGTTTGGAACACATTTAAAAAAGGACTTATGGCCCATAGATAACTTGATGGGCCATCCTACATGTTCGTGAGTTCTAAAATACAAATTCCTGAAACTCGACTTATGTGTCATGAAGTTCCACTGATTGATATATGGTCCATAAGTTGAACCATGACCCATATAAAGGATTTCATGGATGATTATAGTAGTTTTTAATGAAGGGCATTTTTGATATTTCCAATTTGTTTAAATCCTAAACTATCATTTTTGCTTTCTTAACTTCCCTAACTTACCTAGGCTTTATAAGTTATATTCCTAATTCATTAAAAGTCATTTACTGTCAAAGTTCTCATAAAACCTCTCAATATTTCTCTCTCTAAGTCAAGGATTCCATTGAATTTATGGCTTGAATGTTTTAAACCTATCTATGCATGAATCATAATGAATGACATGATATATATGATTTTCAAGAAAATATATGTGAAACCACATAGTCATGATTAGGACAGGATGGTTTGATGGGGATTCCTTTACTAATGACCCGAATTGGTTGTAATTGCATATATTCTGTTTGAATCCTACCCAATTGCATATGACTCAATTGTCCATAGGCCCACAGTTAACCCTAGTCTCTTATAATGAATCTGTGGATTTTCTTGATTATGATCTTAAGTATGTAAAAGCATGTTTTATGATAATGATGAAGTTATGATAAAGAGTGTAATGAAAACCCCCAATGTTTATGATTATGGTAAAGTGGGAATGTCTACCCTTACTATGATGTAAAGCAAAGTGGATGGACTATTCTTATGACATGATGTTCTTATGAAAGATTATAAGGACTATTTTATGAACTATGTTAAAAGATATGTATATTCATGATTTATGTATTCTGTGGGATATGACTTAGCACCGAGGGCTTTGGTAGATTCCATAGTTACTATGTGCTACCATAGGAATGATGTTTATATCTTATACCTTGGTGGTGTTCTAATTGATCCATTTAGCTTTAATGATGGATACTAACCATGCTAGGATAGAGCCTAAAGGGTGGGATCAAATGATGGTTCTCACCATGCTAGGATAGAGATTAAAGGATGAGGATCAAGTCTACCTTGGTAAAGTAGACTCCTCTTTGATTGATATAGAGGGAACATCAAGATTCAATATAATAGTTCACATAGTCTTAGATATCATTTATGGTTTTATTCTACATATGTATGATAAGGTTATAAAAGGATTTAATGATGTCTCTACTCATGATTTTTCAACTTGCATGCCATGCTTATTGTGTCATTATTATGCATATTATTATGCATATTGATATTATTGTGATGTCATTTGATTCATGGCATATCTACATACTTAGTATATTTTATGTACTAACACATACTTCTTTGGCTACATGATCTATTTATGTAAGGATGGATGATGAGTCGACTATTCTATTTCGTGGCTAGATCTGGATTCCAAGCTTAAAGATTTTTTGGTGAGTTGCCATGCTTCAGGAACAAGCCCATTTATTATGTTAACTGTATGTTGAGACATTGCCAATTCTTCTTTTGATATATCCCTTGAACGTGATCTGGTAAGCTTTGTTATAGACTCCACCATGATCTATGATGTAGAGGCATATTTTAGATGTTTATAGGTTGATGTATTTTCCCTTAAGGGAAAGTATGATTGTCATGTCCCGGACCTTGGGCCTAGACGTGACCCACAAATGGGGAACCCAAAGGTACCCCAAACAAGTCTTATAACATATGATTACATATCCTTGGTCGCGGAAGTAATTAAAATGACAATAAGAGATAAGCATAAATAAGGGGAATTGGTACTAAGAAAAAATTACCATATCATAAACACCAAGAAAAAAGAGAGTCAAGGCTCATAACATAGATACATAACATGTCCAACATCATCTCTAAATCTTTGATACGTAGCGGTGACCAAGACAAGCAACTGGGCTCACCCTCATATTAATAACAATAGGTAATCCAAACATACAAAACATAGTCTAAACATATGCTTGAGAGAAGATAGATATTGTCCCCGGACATGAGGACTCACCATAAGCGAACTTGAACAATATCTCTAGCCACGAAGAGAATCAATAACAACTCCGGTTCCTACATTGTGATATCATATAGGCATAGAGAATATGTTAGTAAATTTGAATGTACTAAGTATGTAGGATGCAACATAACAAGACATAGGCATCATAGGTAAAATGCATATTCATAAGCAATAGATAGCATACTAACAATATGACATGTACGAATGATGCTTGAAGTAAAATGATACTTATATAGAACATAATACGAGTGTAAAGAGTGACCATTATAGTGCAAGGCAAGGCCTACTACCCCCTTGGATAGACGCATAAGGTACAAACCCCTTCATGAGTTTGATAGAGTACAAGACCCCAACAAGGTTCATAGGTACAAAACCCCAACAAGGTTGATGGGTATAAATCCCCAACAAGATTACCCAAGTCTACCACCCCTAGAATTAGGTGATCGAGGTACAAACCCCTTAATAGCTTACCTGCGCCTACAACCCCCTGAGCTAGGCATGGTCATCCACTATACTATAGAGATAGTATCATATACATATAAACTCCTTTCATCATCATATACGTACTATTACTTGGTAATACCATCTTGTAATACAACCCACTATTACTTGGTAATACCATCTTGTAATACATGGAAACTCCTCATGAAATCCCAAGAGAGTTCACAATTCTAAAGCTTAAAATATGCATAATGATAATAGGTAAATCATCTCATGGTATAGACTTAAAAATGAGAAATCATGCATTTTCAACCAAACTTTCATAAAATCCCAACTTAACATATGGTCACAATCTCTAATGAATAATACCCATAAGCAACACAACTTGGGAACATGTAATTTTAATAGAAATGGAAGATTAGGCTTCATGGGTGAAACGTACCCATAAATGAAACCCACATACTGTCATGATCCAAGCCTAGGGCCTAGATATGACACGACGTAAGGGGAACACAAAAGGACCCTAAACAAGCCTTTTAGAGCGTCATTACACATCCTTGGTTGCGGAAACAACAAAACAAGCATAAAGTGATAAAAGAATGGGGAAACCTAGGCTAAGGGAAAACACTTCCATATCATCATAATCAAGAGACAAGCATTAACTCATATCATAGATACATAACATGTCCAACAACCACCTCTACTAGATAGATAAAAATAGGGGCCAAGACAAGCAACCGAGCTTATCCTCATAGTCAAATAGAACATAAAGAAGCGTGTCTCAATACATAACAAGAGAAAAAGAGAGTACACTAATGTCCCCAAAGTGGAGGACACACAAACTAACTTGAGTGGCACCAAACTAGCCACGTGAAGGATGATGATCAACTTGCGCTCCGATTCCTACATGGTGATATCATGTAGGAAAGAGTATGCATAAGTACATTGGAATATACTAAGTTTGTAGATTACAATGCATCAATAGATAGACATCATAATCACACTGCATAATATTAATAAATGGTCATAATATAACAATATGACATGTATGATCAATGCTTAAGTAACCCATGCTCATATAAGATACCATATGTGTAGAAGAGACCAAGCTAGCGATTAAAGGTATAAATAAGTTGGTGGTTGTGTGTTATAAACCTCTCATATGGTTGATGGTAATTATACCTTATCAACATGGTGACAATGTATAAACCCTTCGCATGGTTGATGAGTATAAAACCCCAACATGGTTACCCGGGCTTTTGTCCCCCCTGGATCAGGTATGGTCTAATGCAACACTTTATATAGAATATATAATATACATAAGCTCATTCCATCATCAAATAGTCATTCATATCATATCTCATCCTTTGGACCTTCAACTCAACAAGAAACCATATTCGAACATTTTATCAAACACTTAGAGTGTGTGAAGTGGTAGTATAAAACCGTGCAAATTAGAGATGAATTCATGAAAGAAAATCCATTATAAAACCATCAATCAATCCCTTGCAACACCTTGAAGATATATACATCGAAACCCCTCATCAAATCTTACAATAGATCCAAGATTTATAGCTCAAAACATAGCAATACAGTCACAACATTACATCGCTTTTACATAGTGTTCAGTGAATTTCATAATTATCAAAATCGATTTGTAAATAAACTTTAAATCATGCAATTTATGTAAAAGGAGGCTTGGGTATCATGGGTGAAAGGAACCCATGAACGAAACCCACATACTTTAGCTTGATGATGAACTTGGTGAAGATTGGAGATAGTGACATGAAGTTTGAAGCAGAACCTTAGATTGGGATGAGGTTTTGAAAGTTGAGTTTGGGGAGTGAAAATATGACTAAGTGTTTGAGAAAATTTTGGAAAATGTTTAGGATGATATGAGTATGAAATTTTGCTAAGTATAGTTAAAAACACATTTAGGAAAACATGGGCCCAACACTTAGAAATTTTTTGATGAACTAAAAAAGAACATAGAGATTGGCTGCTGGCGCATCGTGCCTCAAACGTGCAGACCTCACTGTAAATCATCACTAAAAAAATTATAATTACTATCTTACGCTCTTAAATTGAGGTTGGACCCTTTTTCACCTAATTTTGATCCCCTGATCATTAATAAAAGTCAGATTTTTGAAATAACGAACAGATTATGAGATATATGGAATTTAAAATTCTAGGTATTCTGAGGCACGTTTTCGGGCACTTTTTGGGGTTGTTTAAATATCTCCCTCTTGGGAACATTTATCCCTGAATGTGAAAAAGACTTACAAGTCAAGAATGATCATAGACAAATCTGCCCTAACTAAAATGTAAGATTACATTTAAAACACCATTTTCAAATCTCAACATGAGTGTAAAATCATCATGACTTGCCAACTTAAACATTAATGCATATGAATGGCATAGGGACTGAAACATAAGACTTGAGTAGGGGACTTAGAATTATTACCTTAGGCTTGAGTGGAGTGGAAAAGATAAGGATACTGCTTTTACATGTCTACTTCGGCCTCCAAAGTAGCACTTTTGATTTGTTGGTTCCTCCAAATGACCTTAACGGACACCACCTCCTTGTTCCTCTATCTAGTCACTTGCCCATCTAGGATCTGAACTCGAACCTCCTCATTAGTCAAGTTATCCTCAACAACACCCATAACATCAAGAGGCACAATAGCATTACACTCACCAACACATTTCCTCAACATTGAGACATGGAACACCAGATGAACTAAATTCATTTCAGTAGGCAACTTAAACTCATAAGCTACCTTGCCAACCCTCTTCATGACCTTACAAGGACCAACATACCTTGGACTCAACTTCCTTTTTTTACCAAAAAGGATCACACTTTCAGTGGAGAAACCTTCAAATAAACCCAATCACCCACTTTGTATTCAAGGTCTCTTCTTCTAACATCAACATAAGATTTTTGACAACTTTGGGTTGTTCTCACCTTTTCCCTAATCATCCTAACCTTCTAAAGAGCCTCCATAACCAGTTCCAATCCCAATAAAGCCATCTCTTCAACCTCAAACCAACCAATCGATGGTCTACAACATCTCCCATAAAGAGTCTCAAATGGAGCTATACTGATACTAGAGTGATTGTTGTAGGCAAACTCAATCAAAGGAATAAGGTCATCCCAACTAGCCCTTAACTCCAATACACATGTCCTTACCATATTTATTGATAAAGGCCGTAAAAAGGTGAACTTTTGTACAAAGACTCCTTTGAAAAGACCGTGAACGTTTGTACCAAGACCTTTTTGAAAAGACCTCAATAAATGTGAAGTGAATTGTGCACCATGATCCAATATGATAGATAAAGGAACCCCATGCAATCTCACTAGCTCATGGATGTACAACCTTGCACACTCTTCAACCCCATATGTGGTTTTAACTGGTACAAAATGAATCGATTTCATCATCATATCAACCACCACCCAAATGGAATCAAAACCTTTTTTATTTTTAGGTAACCCAACCACAAAATCCATATTAACACCTCCCACTTTCATGTGGAAATCTCGATGTCTTGGGTTAGGACACCTGACCTTTGATGTTCAGCTTTGACTTGTTGACAACTATGGCAACCAAAAACAAATTTGGCAATGTCCCCCTTCATGCCTCCCCGCCAAAACACATCTCTTAAGTCTCTATACATTTTGGTGGAAATGGGATAGATAAAATAAGAAGAATTATGGGCCTCATCAAGGATCTTCTCCCTTAAACGATCAACACAAGACACACACATCCTACTTTGGCACCTCAGAGTCCCATCTTCCCCTTGGGAGAAAACCTCTTCTTTTCCCTGTTTAACCAAGGCCTTCAATTCAAGCAAGGAGGAGTCAAGACCTTGTTTTGCTATCACCTCATCAACCAAGGAGGACTTAGACCCATCAACAAACCCACAGTACCATCATCACCAACCTCTTCCAACCTAACTCCCAACCTAGCCAATCTATGCACCTCTTTAGCCATTTCCTTATCACCCATGGACACCCGACTCAAAGCATCTACCACCACATTTGCCTTACCCGAAAGTTAATGCACACTCATGTCATAATCTTTGAGAAGTTCTAGCTGTCTTCTTTGTCTCAAGTTGAGTTCTTTTTGAGTGAAGACATAATGGAGGCTCTTATGATCGGTGAAGACATACGCATGCACCCTATATAAAAAATGACGCCAAATCTTTAATGCAAACATAACAGCCGAAATCCCTGGGTAAGAGTCGCTGCCGATGAGTTCCAGCTGCCAGAGTCTTCGGGGGCGTCGGCCAAATCAAGATTATGGGTAGGGTAATTCCTTTCATGCACTTTGGGTTTTGTAGAAGCATAGGTGATGACCTTACCATTTTGCATTAGCACACAACCCAAACCAACTCTAGATGTATCACAATACACAACAAAACCCTCAAGCCCATCCGGTAGTGACAATATAGGAGCGGACAAAAGCCTATCCTTAAATGTTTGAAAGCTTCTCTTACATTCATCGGTCCACACAAACTTAATCTTCGTTTTAGTCAATTTGGTCATATGAGAAGCAATGTAGGAGAACCCATTCATAAATCTTCTATAGTAACCCATAAGACCCAAGAAGCTCTAAATATCCGATGGGGTCAATGGTTTAGGCCAATTCCTAATCATATCAGTTTTCATAGGATCTACTGTTATACCATCCCCCGACACCACATGACCCAAGAATGCATCCTCCTTCAACAAAAATTCACACTTGTCATATTTAACATACAATTTGTCCTCCCTCAATCTTTGCAACGCCACCATCTAATGACCCATATTCTACTCCCTACTATGTGAATAGAACAATATAACACCAATAAAGACCACAACAAAGGAATCAAGGTAAGGTTTGAAGACCTTTATTCATTAGGTCCATGAAGATGGTCGGTGCATTAGTTAACCCAAGCGACATCACAACAAACTCATAATGTCCATATCTAGTCAGTACATTCGTCTTGGGAATATCACATTCCCTCACCCTCACTTGGTGGTACCCGAACCGGGGATCAATCATAGAGAAGAAGCTAGCCCCTTGCAATTGGTCAAATAAGTCATCAATTCTTTGAAGAGGATATCTATTCCTTATAGTAACCCTATTGTGTTGCCGGTAGTCAATACACATTCTAAGTCACCCATCCTTCTTTTTCACAAATAATACTAGAGCACCCCAAGGTGATTGACTAGGTCTAATAAATCCCTTTTCAAAGAAATCTTTCAATTTCCCCTTTAACTCCTTAAACTCCATCGGCGCCATACGATAAGGGGGAATGGAGATAGGTTGAGTGTCAGGAAGGAGATCTATGTAAAAATCTATCTCCCGGGGGTACATAGGAAGGTCATTTGGGAAGACATGAAGAAACCCGTTTACAACTAGAGCTGACTCTATGGAAGGGACTTTGCAATCCACATCACTTAGAGAAATATTCATCTGATGAGATACTGGATGCTTACCGAAAGAGGGGAATTGCACGTAAGAAAAGGGAGAATCTTCATGGACTGGCTTCCCACTTCTAGCTTCAGTATAAGTAGGTTTAGGACTAGGCATACCTAATTATACCATAAATAACTGATATTACAAGTTTTTTAACTTTATTAGGGGGTTTGAGAATTTTCTTAGTCCTTAAAGAAAGTCCACAAAATAATAAAAACACCCCATAGAAATCGACTTATGGGCTTTAATGCAGGAAATGAGTCTACCCTTGACCACCATATCTTAACTTTCCCACTCAAGGACATTTCATTGGAAAATGAAACTTAACCTTACGAGTTTTATAATCAATAGAAGCATAGTGGGCATGCAACCAATCTATACCAAGTATAACATCAAAATCTACCATGTCTAATTCAATAAGATCACAAGGTAACAACTTATGCAAAATGCAAAAGGCACAACTTCTATAAACTTTCCTAGAAACAATAGAGGCACCAATGGGAGTAGATATTTCATATGACTGATGCAACAACTCAAAGACAACATGAAACCTTTTTAGCAACAAGAGGGGTAACAAAGGAAAGAGTGGCATCTGGATCAATCAAAGCGTACACATAAAAATTTTTAACATATAGGTAACAACATTGGGGACCTCACCAACCTCTTGCCTTCCATGTGGAGCATAAAATCGATTGTGCCTTGGGGCACCATCTTAAAGACCACCTTTCCCCAATGGGACCGCATTAGCATCCCAGACCTTGCCACGATTTCTTGGACAATCTACCTTCATGTGACCAAGCTCCGCATATTCATAGCATGCATTAAAACCTTTCAAACATAGGCCTCCACGACTCATTCCAAATTTACGGCACACATCAATTGGAGCCATCCCATGAATACCTTGAGGCCTAGGGAAGTCATTGGCAAATCCCTTATTAGTAGCATGAGGAGGCCCTTGGCCCTGACGAAATTTAGCACCCTTTAGGAATTTACCCTCAAATCGGGCCCTGTTGGACTCATGCCTCCTTTTCTACCTATTTTTCTCCTTCTCTATTTGCTCAACATAGGTCATTAACCAAGACAATTCCTTGTCACTAATTAGCATGGTGGACTGACATTCTTCACTTACCAAGTCAGAGACCCCTATCACGAACTTATTCATCCTAGATCAAGGATTGACCACCAAATGAGGAGCATACTTTGAAAGTTGATTAAACTTGATGGCATACTCCCTCACACTCATAGCACCTTGTTTCAAGTTCATAAACTCTACCAACTTTGCTTCCCTAAGTTCAAGAGGGAAAAATCAATTAAGGACAATTTGAACTCCTCCAAAGAACCACATTACCAACCCCCTTCTTGCACCGTATTTGAGCTATCCCTTTAGTTGGTACGCGACCAACTCCATCTTTTCATTCGGCCCAACACCCATGATATTCAAGATTTTTCAGACCACATCGACGAACTCCTATGGATCTTCATCAAAATTTTACCCATATAAAACTAGAGGATTAATCCTTATGAAGTCTCTTACCCTAGCTCTCTGGGTAGTAGCATGAGGGGCTTGGGCCCCTTGATTCACTTGATTGTCTACCACTTAGGCAAGCATAGTAAGAGAATCCCAAGCACACCTTTGGTATGTTGCTCCTCAGGAGTTTGAGCCCTTCATCCTCGAGTTTTGGCATGATCTAGCATAAAAAAGAATAATTGTTAGGGGGAAAACTCACTAAAACTGTATAGCATGACACAGAACATGAAGAAGGGAAGCATTTCCTAAAATGCCTCATAGCCTCCTATTGATAGTCATGGCGCGCTTAACAACCATGAAAAAGACTCTAATGACCACGGTGTCTTGGACCCCGAGGATCTATCAACCTAGTGCTCTAATACCAAGCTTGCTACGACCCAAGCCTGGGGCCTAGACGGGATATGGCACATGGGGAACCCGGAGGGACCCCAAGAAAGCCTCTTAGGGCATCATTACACATCCCTGGTCGTTGAAATAATAAATCAAGCATCAAGAGATAAAAGAATAGGGAAACAAAGGCTAAGCGAAAACACTTCCATATCATCATAATCAAGAGACAAGACTCAACTCATATCATAGATACATAATATGTCCAACAACCACCTCTACTTTATAGATAAGAGCCAGGGCCAAGACAAGCAATAGAGATCACCTTTAATGTCAAATAGAACATAAAGAAGAGTGTCTCAATACATAACAAGAGAGAGAGTAAACTAAGGTCCCCGAAGTGGAGGACTCACCAACTAACTTGAGTAGCACCGAACTAGCCACGTGGAGGAGGATGATCATCTTGGGCTCTTTTCCCCACATGGTGATATCATGTAGGCAAAAGTATGTATTAGTACGTTTGAATGTACTAAGTATGTAGGATACAATGCAACAATAAATAGGCATCATAATTGAAATGCATAATATTATACAGTAGACATAATATAACAATATGGCATGTATGATCAATGCTTAAGTGAAACATGCTTAATTAACTAATGCTCATATAGGATATCATATGTATACAAGATACCAAGCTTGCTATTCAATGTATAAACCCCTTGGTGGTTGTGTGGTATAAACCCCTCACATGGTTGATGATAATCACACCTTATCAACACGATGACGAGGTATAAACCCCTCGCATGGTTGATAAATATAAACCCCTAATATGGTTACATGGGCTCTTGTACCCCCAGTTCAGATATGGTCTAATGCAATGCATTATATAGAATATATTGTATACATAAGCTGAATTCATCATCAAATAGTCATTCATATCATATCTCATGCTTCGTACCTTCAACTCTTAAAGAAACCATATTCGAATATTTGATCAAATACTTAGAGGATGTGAAGTGGTAGTATAAAACACTGCAAATTAGAGATGAAATCATGCAAGAAAATCTATTGCAAAACCACCAATCAACACCTTGCAACACCCACAAGAAATATACATCAAAACCCCTCATCAAATCTTACAATGGATCCAATATTTATAGCTCAAAACATAGCAATACAGTCACAACATGACATAAATTTAACATAGTGTTCAACAAATTTCATAATGATCAAAATCCATTTGTAAATCAACTTTAAATCATGCAATTAATGTAAAAGGAGACATGTGTATCATGGATGAAAGGAATCCATGAATGAAACCCACATATCTTAGCTTGAAGATGTACTTGGTGAAGATTAGAGATGGAGACTTGAAGCTTTGAGGAGAACCTTAGATTGGGATCAGGGTTTGGGACTTGAGTTTGGGGAGTGAAAATATGACTAAATGCTTGAGTGAATTTTGGGAAATGTATAGGACGATATGAGGGTTTAATATTTCTAAGTGTAGGTAAAAATACGTTTGGGAAAATTTGCGCCCAACACTTGCAAAATTTTGATGGACTAAAAAAACACTGAGATTGGTTGCTGGTGCTCACGCCTCCATCACGCAGACCTCACTGGAAATTATCACTTAAAAATTAATAATTGCTAATCTTTCTCTGTTAATCAAGGTTAGGACCTTTTTCAACTATTTTTGATCCCCTGATCATAAACACGAAGTTCGATTGTCGAAATAATGAATGAATTTTGAAATATATGGAATTTAAAGTTTCAGGCGTTCTGAGGCACGTTTTCAGGAAGTTGTTGGGGTTGTTTAATTATCTCCCCATTGGGAACATTCATCCTCAAATGTAAAGAGACATACAAGTAAAGAATGATCATAAATAAATCAGCACCAACTAAAATGAAACATTACATTTAAAACACCATTTTCAAATCTCAACATGAGTGTAACATCATCATGACTTGCCAACTTAAACATGAATACATACGAATGGCATAGAGGCCGAAACATAAGACTTGAAATCACATAGGGGACTTAGAATTATTAACTTAGGATTGAGTGGAGTGGAAAAATATAATAATACCGCTTTTGCATGTTTGCTTCGGCCTCCTAAGTAGCACTTTTGATTTATTGGTTCCTCCAAAGGACCTTAACGGACGCCACCTCCTTGTTCCTCAATCTCTTCACTTACCTATCTAGAATCTGAACTCAAAACCTCCGCATAAGTCACGTTTTCCTCAACAACACCCACAACATCAAGAGGCACAATAGCATTAGGATCACCAATAAATTTTCTCAATATTGAGATATGGAACACCGGATGAACCAAATTCATTTCACTAGGAAACTTCAACTCATAAGCTACCTTGCCAACTCTCTTCAAGACCTCATAAGGACAAACATACCTTAGACTCAACTTCCTTTTCTTACCAAAATTGACCAACCTTTCATTGGAGAAACCATCAAATAATCCCAATCACCCACTTTGAATTCAAGGTCTCTTCTTCTCACCTCGGCATAAGATATTTGACAATTTTGGGCTATTCTCAACATTTTCCTAATCATCCTAACCTTATCAAGAGCCTCCATAACTAGATCTAGTCCCAATAAAGCCACCTCTCCAACCTTAAACCAACGAACAAATAATCTATAAGGTCTCCCAAGAAGAGCCTCAAAGGAGCCATACCTATACTAAAATGATAGCTATTGTTGTAGGAAAACTTAGTAAAAGGAAGATCGTCATCCCAACCACCCCTTAACTCCAATACAAACGCACTTAGCATATCCTCATGTGTTTGAATGACTCTTTTGGCTTGGCCATCTGTTTGGGGATGAAAGGGCGTACTAAGGTGAACTTTTGTACCAAGACACCTTTGAAAAGACCTCCGAAAGTGTGAAGTGAATTGTACATCATGATATGATAAAATGGATAAAAGAACCCCATGCAACCTTACTAACTCATGGATGTACAACCTTGCAAACACTTCAGCCGCATATCTGGTTTTAATCGGTAGAAAGTGAGCCGATTTCATCATTTTATCAACCACCACCTAAATGGAATCAAAACTTTTTCTAGTTTTGGGCAACCCTACAACAAAATATGTATTAATCACCACCCACTTCCATGTGCGAATCTCGATATCTTGGGTTACGCTGCCCAACCTTTGATGCTCAGCTTTGACTTGTTGACAATTATGTCAACCGAAAATGAATTTTGCAATTTCCCTCTTCATGCCTCCCCACCGCTACACATCTCTCAAGTCTCTGTACATTTTGATGGAACCGCGATGGATAGAATAAGAAGAATTATGTGCCTCATCAAGGATATTCTCACTCAAACCATCAACACAGGGCACATAGAACCAACCTTGGTACCTAAGAGCCCTATCACCCCCTTGGGAAAGAACCTCTACATTGCGCTCTTTTACCAAGGCCTTCAATTCAAGCAAGAAGGAGTCAAGATCTTGTTTTACTATCATCTCATCAACCAATTACTATCATCTCATCAACCAAGTAAGACTTAGACCCATCAACAACCATAGCACCATCATCACCATCCTCTTCCAACCTAACTCCTAACCTAGCCAATCTATGCACGTGTCAAGCCATTTCCTTATGACCACCATCAACACAAGCTAGGCTACCCATGGCCACCTGACTCAAAGCATCCGCCACTACATTCGCCTTACCCGGATGATAGTGCACACTCATGTCATAATCTTTGAGAAGTTCTAGCCGCCTGCTTTGTCTCAAATTGAGATCTTTTTGAGTGAAGACTTATTGGAGGCTCTTATAATCGTTGCAGAAATCCACATGCACCCTATAAAAATAATGATGCCAAATCTTTAATATAAAGACAACGGCCACCAACTTAAGATCATGGCTAGGGTAGTTCTTTTCATGCACTTTGAGTTGTCTGGAAACATAGGCTATAACCTTACCATTTTGCATTAGCACACTACCCAAACAAACTCTAGATGCATCGTAATACACAACAAAACCCTCATGCCCATCTGGTAGTGACAATATAGGAGCGAACACAAGCCTATCCTTTAATGTTTGAAAGCTTCTCTCATATTCATTGGTCCACACAAAATTAACCTTCTTTTCAGACAATTTTGTCATAGGGGAAGCAATGGAGGAGAACCCATTCACAAATCTTCTATAGTAACTCGCAAGACCCAAAAAGCTCCTAATATCTGACGGGGTCAATGGTCTAGGCCAATTCCTAATCATATTATTTTTCTTAGGATCCTGTGTTATACCACCCCTGACACCACATGACCTAAGAATGCAGCCTCCTTCAACCAAAATTCGCACTTGTGATATTTAGCATACAATTTCTCCTCCTTCAATCTTTGTAACCCATCCTCAAATGACCCATATGCTACTCCATAACATGTAAATAGATCAATATATAATCAATGAAGACCACAACAAAGGAATCAAGGTAAGGTTTGAAGACCCTATTCATTAGGTCTATGAAGATGGTTGGTGTAGTAGTCAACCCAAATGACATCACAACAAACTCATAATGCTCATATCTAGTTGGTAAGGCCATCTTGGAAATATCACACTCCCTCACCTTCACTTGATAGTACCCGGACCGAAGATCAATCTTAGAGAAGAAGCTAGCCCCTTAAAATTGGTCGAACAAGTTATCAATTCTTCGAGGACGATATCTATTCTTTATAGTGAACCTATTGAGTTGCCGGTAGTCAATTCACATTCTAAGTGACTCATCCTTCTTTTTCACAAACAATACCGGTCCACCGCAAGGTGATTGAGTAGGTTTAATAAATCCCTTTTCCAACAAATCTTTTAATTACTCCTTTAACTCCTTCAAAAACGTCGGGGCTATACGGTAAGGGGGAATGGAGATAGGTTGAGTGTCGGGAAGGAGATCTATACCAAAATCTATCTATCTTTAAGGAGGGATACCAGGAAGGTCATTTAGGAGGACATCAAGAAACTTATTTACAACTGGAACCAACTCTATGAAAAGGACTTTGGACTCCACATCATTAACCCTCACAAAATGATAAAAATACCTAATAGAAGTCAACTCATAGGCTTTAATGTAAGAAATGAATCTACCCTTGACCACCATATCTTGACTTTCCCACTCAAGGATGGGTTCATTAGGACATTGAAACTTGACCCTACGAGTTCTACAGTCAATAGAAGCATAGTAGGCATGCAACAAATCCATCCCAAGTATGACATCAAAATGTACCATGTCTAATTCAATAAGATTACAAGCTAACTTATGTGAAATGCAAATGGGACAACTTCTATAAACTTTCCTAGCAACTATAGAGGAACCAATGAGAGTAGATATTTCATATAACTCATGCAACAACTAGGGGACAACATGGAACTTTTAATTAACAAGATGGGTAACAAAGGAATGTGTGACACCCGAATTAATCATAGAATACACATCAAAATCAAAGATTTTTAACATACAGATTACAACATCGGGGATCTCACCAACCCTTGCCTTCCATGTAGAGCATAAAATCGATTGTGCCTTGGGGCACCACCTTAAGGACCATCTCTCCCTAACGGGACTGTATTAGCACCCCGCACTATGCCACAGTTTCTTGGACAATCTACCTTCTTATGGCAAAGCTCCCCACATTCATAGTATGCATTACAACCCTTCAAACATAGGATTCCATAGCTCCTTCCACATTTAGGGCACACATCAATAGGAGTCATCCCACTAACACCTTGAGGCCTAGGGAAGTCATAGAAAAATCCCCTATTATTAGCATAAGGAGGCCCTTGGCCTTAAATATAGCACCCTTGAGGAATTTACCCTCAAATCGGGACCTCTTGGCTTCATGTCCCCTTTTCTTCCTCAATTTCTCCTCCTCCATTTGCTCAGCATAATTCATTAATTGAGACAAGTCTGTGTAAATAATTAGCACGGTAGAGTGGCATTCTTCACTTACCAAGTCAGAGATACCAATAACAAACTTATTCATCCTAGATCAAGGATCGGCCACCAAATGAGGAGCATACTTTGAAAGTTGATTAAACTTGAGGGCATACTCCCTCATACTCATAGCACCTTGTTTCAAGTTCATAAACTCTACCAACTTTGCTTCCCTAAGATCAACAGGGAAAAATCGATTAAGGAAGGCCAATTTGAACTCCTCCAAAGAACCACATTACCAACCCCCTTCTCTCCATGTCATTGATCATACCATATTTGAGCTACCTCTTTGAGTTGGTATGCTGCTAACTTCGCATTTTCGTTAGGCCCAACACGCATGATATTCATGATTTTGTAGACCTCATCAATAAACTCATGTGGATCTTTATCAACCTTTGACCTATAGAAAACCAGAGGATTCATCCTCATGAAATCTCTTAACCTAGCTCCCATGGTAGTATCATGAGGGGATTCTGGCCCTTGATTGACTAGGTTGGACACCACTTAGGTAAGCATAATAAGAGCATCCCGGAACTCACCATTGGTGGGTTGCTCCTCAACAGTTTGAGGCCTTTGTCCTCGAGTGTTTGACATTATCATAGCAAAGAATAATTATTAGGGGAAACACTCACTAAAACTCTATAACATGACATAGAACATGATGAAGTGAAACATTTCCTAAAATACCTCATAGCCTCTTATTGATGGTCGTGGCGCGCTTCACAACCATGAATAGGAATTTAATCGACACGGTTTGTTGGACTCCAAGGATCTATCAACCTAATGCTCTGATACCAAGATTGTCACTCCCCAGCCTATAGCCTAGATATGACAGGGCACCAGGGGAACCCAAAGGGACCCCAAGCAAGCCTCTTAAAGTGTCATTACAAAACCTTGGTCGAAGAAACAATAAATCAAGCATTTAGAGATAATAGAATGGGGAAACCAGGGCTAAGGGAAAACATTTCCATCTCATCATAATCAAGAGACAAGAGTCAACTCATATCATAGATACATAACATGTCCAACTACTACCTTTACTACATAGACAAGAGTGGGGTCCAAACAAGCAATTAGGGTCACCCTCAAAGTCAAATAGAACATAAATAAGAGTGTCTCAATACATAACAATAGAGAGAGAGTAGACTAAGTTACTTGAAGTGGAGGACTCACCAACTAGCTTGAGTAGTGCCGAACTAGCCACGTGGAGGAGGATGATCAACTTGGGCTCCGGTTCCTACATGGTAATATCATATAGGTAAGAGTATGTATTAGTACATTTGAATGCACTAAGTATATATTATGCGATGCGACTATAGATAGGCATCATAATGGAAATGCTTAATATTAAGCAATAGGCATAATATTACCATATGGCATGTATAATCCATGATTAAGTGAAACATACTTAAGTAACTCATGCTCATATAGGATATTATATGTGTAGAAGAGACCAAGCTTGCTATTCACGGTATAAACCCCTTACATGGTTAATGATAATCACACCTTATCAACATGGTAACGATGTCTAAACCACTCGCATGGTTGATGAGTATAAACCCCCGACATGGTTACTCGGGCTCTTGCCCCCCCGGATCATGTATGGTCTAATGCAACACTTTATATAGAGTATATTATATAAAAAATCTCATTTTATCTTTAAATAGTCATTTATATTATATCTCATGCTTTGGACATTCAACTCGTCAAAAAACCATATTCGAACATTTTATCAAACACTTAGAGGGTGTGAAGTGGTAGTATAAAACCATGCAAATTAGTGATGAAATTATGCAAGATAATCCATTGTAAAGCCATAAATAAACACTTTGAAACACCTTAAAGACATATACATTAATACCCCTCATCAAATATTATAACAGATCTAAGATTTATAGCTCAAAACCTAGCAATACAGTCATAACTTTATATAGCTTTAACATAGTGTTTTGTGAATTTCATAATGATCAAAACCCATTTGTAAATAAACTTTAAATCTTGCAATTTATATAAAAGGAGGCTTGGGTATCATGGATGAAAGGAACCCATGAAAGATTCTCACATACATTAGATAGAAGATGAACTTAGTGAAGATTGGAGTTGGAGATTTGAAGCTTGAAGGAGAACCTTGAAAGAGAACCTTACCTAAGGATAAGGGTTTGGGACTTGAGTTTGGGGAGTAAAAATATGAATAAGTGTTTGAATGAATTTTGGGAAATGCTTACGATGATATGAGGGTGAAATTTGGCTACGTATAGGTAAAAACACATTTGGGAAAACATGGACCCAATAGTTAGAATTTTAGGAGTTTCGAGGCATGTTTTCGGACACTTTTTTGGGTCATTTCACATACCTTAGATCTTGAATTTCTTGAAATTGGGTTGTGAAAGAATTGATGTTTAGAAGTGGGTCTTGGAATCTAAAGCTTGCTCTAAGTTTCCTTGAATTTGTATTGGGGTTTTAATGGAGGCTCTTGAGAGAATTTGACAGTGTATACCAATTAGGAGGAATGAATTTGATATTTAGGAATAGGGTAGATCTTTAGGAGGTGTTAAGATACCATAGGAGTACCCAAAATATCAATAGAAATGGCTAAATTTATGGAATGCCATTAATGAGGCGGAATTTGGCAAAAACTTGTATGTAACCCTGAACATACAAGTTCTACAAGAACGGGCATAACTTCTTCATTCAAACTCTAAATAAGTTGAAACCATGTGTATTGGAAAGATAATTCAAATAGATTTGATTTGGTAGGGCGTAGGCCAGCCAATTCTTTGTGTGCTAAGAAATTATGCCCCTTTAAAGTTGACCCTCCTATCCGTGCTTGTGTAAAACATGGCGTCAACGGAAATTCCTTTTTACTTGGCTTGATGTAGGGGACCTACCATGGTCTTAAATTACATAAATAATATTAACTTAGGTTTAAATGAGGATTTGAAGCTTGAATGAGTTTCTTGAGATCCGAAAGTGAGTTTGGGGCACTTGAGTTAGGTGAAATGTTCGTCTAAGTGTTTGAATGAGTAATAGGGCATATCTTGTCTAATATGAGGGTGAAATATGGATAACAATAGGTATTTTCATGCATGGGAACACTTAGTCCTAAGATTGAAGAAGAAAAATAACACATAAAATGAACTGAGGTGCGCCTTTGGCGCATCGCTCCTTGGGTGCGAAAATCTCACTAAAAGTGAATTTTGGGAAAATGAAATTGCGATTCGTTTGATCTAAAATCAGGATTATACACATTTTCACTATATTTGACCCCTTGAATAAGAATATGAAGTCAGAATTTTAATATGATGCACGAATTTTGAGGTATGTGAAAATTACAGTTCCCGACACATTTGAGGCATGTTTTTGGGCACTTTTTCGGGTCGTTACAATGACAATCTTTCATTTATGTAATTTTACTTGTTTAATCTCTTTTGTATGCTTATTTTACCTTATGAATGCTTATGATATGGTCGAAAATCTTGGATGGGATTCCTTTAGGTATAAGATTTGTTTTGCCATTTCTAGGCTCTAGCTCCGGGTCATGACAAAAAGTGGTATCATAGGACAAGGGTTGAAAGCATCCTAAGGAGTCCAACATGTTGTGTCTAGTAAAGTCTTGTTCATTGGTGTGAAGCATACCATATCCATGAATAGGAGGCTATGAGATATTTAGGAAAACATTGCTTCCTTTATATTCTATGTCATACCTTCAAAGCTTCTGTATCCTAACATGTGTTCCTTGGTGTTTTTTAGAAATGGCCTTACAATGTGCTCCTTTTCCCAAGGGACGTAATCCTAATGGAGACCATGTTCCTTTGGCTCCTCAAGCCCCTTATGTCCCTCAAGCGGACCAAGTTTCCAATGATAAGTTCAGAGCCACTATCATAATGTCTGCTCAAGCCGTTGCTTATCTAAATACTCCTACTCTGACATCGAGGATAAGAGATTTTGCTAAGATAAATCCCCTAGAGTTTCATTATTCTAAAATGGATGAAGATCCACAAGAGTTAATTAATGAGCTTTACAAGGTGGTAGATATAATAAGAGTGTCTTCCGAGGAGAAGGCTGAATTGGCAGCTTATCAACTTAAGGGAGTTGTTGATGTTTGGTTCACCCAATGAAAGTCTAAAAGAATTGAAAAAGGGCCTACAGATTGGGAGATGCTTAAGATCATTTTCCTTGATCGTTTCTTCCCACTTGAGCTATGGGAAGCCAAAGTGATGGAATTCATGAACTTAAAGCAAAGTGGTATGAGTATGAGGGATTATTCCCTCAAGTCACAAAATTTTCCAAATTCGCCTCTTCTTTTGTGGATGACTCTAGAGCATGCATGAACAAATTCACATTCGGTGTGTCCAACTTGGTGAAGATGGAGTGGAAGACCCCAATGCTCATTAAGAAAATAGATATCTCAAGACTCATAACGTTTTCCAAAAAAGTGAGAGTGAGAAACTTCAAAAGATAAGAACAATAGAGGCCAAGAAGGCTTGGTATGATGGTGGATTTTCTTATGTTAAGTCCGGTGGTGGCCGATTCCAACAAGTTCAAGGGTCATCAAAGGTACTATTCAAAGGTTTGTCAAATAGAAAGGGACAAACCCTACGGCTATAAGTGATGCATAGAAAGGTGATGCTACCCCTCCTAGGTGTCCAGAATATGGGAGGAACCATTTTGGTGAATCATTGAGAGGTACCAATGCATGCTCCGATTGTGGGAAGAAAGGACATAAGATTGTTGAGTGTCCTAATGTATCTATTAGGCTAAATAAGAGAATCCACAAGGTCAAGTAGCTTTAAAAGGGTAAGTGCAACAAGATACCCAAGTTCAAGGTGGTGGTCCCCATGGAAAATGTTTCTATGCTTTGCATGCTAGGAAAAGGTTGATGAGTCTCATGATGTGGTTATATGTATGCTAGAAGTATTTGATCATGATGTGTATGATTTGCAAGACCCCATTGCCAATACGTCTTTTTTTAGTTCTTACATTGCTATAAAGTGTGATGTGTCCCTAGAAGTCTTATTAGAACCTTATTCGGTTATAATCCTATTTGTGAGTCAATCCTCGCTAAGAAAGTTTATAGAAATTGTCAAGTGTCTATCTTACATAAATTTCTCCCATGTGATTTATTTGATCTTGATATTTTTGATTTTGATGTTACTTGGTATGGATTATTTGCATGCATCCCATGCTTCCATTAATTGTAAGGTCACATTCCATGTTCCTAATGAGCCTATTTTAGAATGGAACAGAACCAATTCTATGTTCAAGAGAAAGTTTGTTTCCTATATGAAGGTTATGAAAATGTTTTCCAAAGGTTGTTAATATCTTGTTGTTTGAGTCATGGATATTGAGTCTCATGTTCCTACTCTTGATTCGATCCTCATAGTAAATGATTTTCATGATGTCTTTCTTGATGTTTTTCCCAGTATTCTTCATGTAAGAGAGATTGATTTTGGTTTTGATCTTATGCCCAACACCTAACCTATTTCTATACCTCCATATGAAATGGCCCCAAGAGAGTAGAAATAATTGAAGGAACAAATAAAGGACTTTCTTGATAAGAGATTCATAAGGCCCAGTGTGTCACCATCTGATGCTCCTGTATTTTTTGTAAGGAAGAATAATGGTCTACTTTGGATATGCGTGGATTATTAACAATTGAATAAGGTAACCATAAGAAGCATATCCACTTCTAAGGATCGATAACCTATTTGATCAATTACACGGTGCGAGCTATTTCTCTAAGATTAACTTCTGGTCTGGATATCATCAATTGAGGGTGAAAGAGGACGACATTTAAAAGATGACATTTAGAAATTGGTATGGTTATTTTGAATTTTTTGTTATGTTTTTTCAACTAACAAATGCACCCACCACTTTCAAGGTTTGATGAATAGGGTTTCCAAACCATACTTAGAAATGTTTGTTGTGGTGTTCATAGATGATATATTGGATTATTCAAGGGATATAAAAAGTTCATAAAACAATTTGTGGATTGTTGCAAACATTGAATGATAGACAACTCTTTGCCAAGTTAACAAGTGTGAATTTTGATTAAGAGAGGTGGATTTTCTTGGTCACATTATTTCAGGTGATGTTATTAAAGTTTATCCAAAGAAGAGGAAGGCTTTGAAAAATTTGACTAGACCATTATTTCCATCCCATATTAGGAGATTCTTGTCTTTGGAAGGATATTATAGGAGGTTTGTTGATAGATTTTCCTCCATTACTTATCCTTTGACTAGGTTGACCCAAAACAATGTAAAATTCTAATGGTCCGATGAATGTCATTAGAATTTCCAATTATTGAAGGATCCTCATACATCAGCTTTTATATTGACATTGCCCAAAGGTCTAGATAGTTTTGTTATGTATTATAATATATAACATAGAGGCTTAGGATGTTTGTTAATGCAACTTAGAGAAGTCATTTCATATTCTTCAAGGCAATTTAAAGTGCATGAAATGAATTATCCAACACATGATCTTGCGTTACTGGTCGTGGTGTTTGCACTAAAAATCTAGCAACATTATCTCTATGAGGTGCATGTTGATATATTCACTAAGCACAAGAGTTTGAAATATGTGTTTAACCAAAGGGATTTGAATATATGACAAAGAAGGTAGTCATCAACTACTCCTAGGGCCTAGATGTGACATGGCGAATGGGGAACCCGAAGGGAACCCAAACAAGCCTCTTAACATATTATTCACGGAAGCAATTAAACAACATAATAATAGTATAAATAATGGGAAAAGGGCTAAAGGGATGCTTTCATAACATAAGCACTAAAACAAAAGAGTCAAGGCTCAATACATAACATGTCCAACAACACCTCTACTATATAGATAAGAGAAGGGGTCAAGATAAGCAACCGAGCTCACCCTCATAGTCAATGCATATATAAAGAAAGATAGTCTTAGTACATAGTATGAGATTATAGACATTGTTCCCGGAATTGAAGACTCACCAGCTAACTTGAGGGAATTCGTACTAGCCACATGGAGGAAGATGCTCAAGTGGGGCTCCGATTTCTAAATGCTGACATCATTTAGGAATAGAGTATGCATTAGTACATTTGAATGTACTAAGTATGTAGGATGCAATGTAATAAGAGATAAGTATCATAATCAAAATGCACAAGCATAAGCTATGAGTAAACATATAACAATAAGGCATGCATGGAAGATGCTTGAAGTAAATTATGCTTACATAGATCATAACACATGTGCAAGAAGTGACCATCATTATAGAATTCATAGTTTATCAAGGTACAAACCCCTTGATTGGTCGGAGGATCGTCTCACCCTACCAACCTTGGTGATTAAGGTACAAACCCCTCAACCCAATTACCAAGGTACGAACACCTTGATTGATTGGTGGATTGTCACACCCTACCACCCCTACTAATTAAGGTACAAACCCCTCAATTCAATTGTCAAGGTACGAACCCCTCGGTATGGTTACCCGGGCTCTTAACCCCCCAAACAAAGCAGGGTCAATTTCCACCACTGTACATGAGAATATCATATACATACATTCCTTTCATCATCGTATAGTCATTCAACTCATAAGACATGCATTGGAACTTCAATTCCTTAAGAGACCATAATTAGACATTTTATCAACACTTGGTGGATGTGAAATTCTAGTGTAAAGCCATGAAATTAAAAAGTGAAATCATGAAAGAAATCTTGAAGTAAATCATCCCACTAATACTTGGTAATACTATTATTAAATATACATCACAATCCTTCATCAAATCTCAAGATAGATTTAAGATTCATATCTCAGAACATGCATAAACAGTCATACTTTTACAAAACCGTAACATAGTTCATAGTCAAATTAATAATAGAAAACTCATATGTAAAATCAACATTGAAACATGTAGTTTAGGTAAAAATTAAGCTTGGGAACCATGGGTGAAAGGACCCAATGGTTGTTACCCACATACCTTAGCTTTGGAGAATTCTTGATGAAGATTGGAAATGGAGACTTGAAGCTTGAGTGAAAACTTTAAGATCAAGATGAGTTTTGGGACATGAACTTTGGGGAGAAATATTTGTCCAAGTGTTTGAGTGAGTATTGGGGAATGTCTTGGATGATATGAAGGTGAAATATGGCGAAGTATAGGTCTTTTCATACATGGTACACTTAGGCACAAGACCCAAAATCTTGGATTAAGACTAAAAAACTGGAAACATTTTTAAAATGTGGCGTGCCCTTAGCATGTTGCGCCAGGGGCACGGATCGCCTCTGGAAATCGTTGATTTGCGATTTTTAAATTTTGATATAGTTACTCTAAAATCAGCGTTAGAAATATTTTGCACTCAATTTTTTGCCCTGAATAAGAATATGAAGTTAGATTTATGATATCAAGCATGAATTTTGAGATATAAGGAAATTACAATTCCAAGAACTTTTGACGCACATTTTCGGACACTTTTTGGGGTCATTTCAAAGGTGGTTAGAACTATTGAGGAATTATGATATGAGTGTGATATATCACCTTGTCAAGGCTAATATTGTGGTCAGTTTTTTGAGTAGAATATCCATGGGAAGTATTGCACATGTTGAAAATGGAAAGAAGGAGTTAAAGAGTTGCATCATTTAGCTTGTTTGGGTGTGAGGTTGAATTTCTTGAGCAATGGTGATACATTGTTGCCTAATGAGGAAAAATTATCTTTGATGGAGGAAATTAAAGCATAACAATACATGGAACCTACTTTGGCTAATTTTAAGAAATTGGTGGTTGATAAGAAGGTATAAGTCTTTTCACAAGGGGAAGATGGAGTGTTAGATTACTAAGGGCAATTATGTGTGCCCGATATAGATCACCTAAGGTAAAAGATACTAGACGCAGCTCATAATTCCAAATAATACATTCATTTGAGATCCACAAAGATGCATAGAGATTTGATAGGGCTAATGACATGAAGAAAGACATAGCAAAGCATGTGATGGGATGTGCAAATTGTCCCCAAGTCAAAGTAGAACATCAAAGGCTTACTGTTTTGAATCAAGATATTGAGATACTAACTTGGAAATAGGAGGAAGTAATATGGATTACATTAAAGGTTTACCAAAAACTTGGTAACAATTTGACTCAATATAGGTGGTTGTTGATAGAATGACAAAAATAGCCCACTTTTTGCCAGTGAAAACTTTTTTATGGTGCTGAATACTATGCTAAGGTTTACATCAAAGAAATTGTGGGAATGCATGGGGTACTATTATTTATATATTGGATTGGTTGTTCATTTTGCTTATCATTTTTGGAAGTCATTCCAACAAAGCCTTGGTATGAAGATGAAGCTAAGTACCTCATTCCATCCTCAAACGGATGGACAAGCCGAAATAACTATACAAATGTTGGAAGATATGTTGAGGGTTTGTGTGCTTGATTTTAAAAGAAGTTGGGATGATCGCTTACCACTTATTTAATTTTCTTATAATAATAGTTTCCACTCATGTATTAAAATGGCACCATTTGATGCATGGTATGGTAGTTGGCGTAGATCACCGGTGGGATGGTTTACTATTGGTGAAATGTCCTTGATTGGTCCAGATTTTATACTTGATTCCATGAAGAAGGTGAAAGTCATAAGGGAGTGGTTGAAGGTTGCCCAAAGTTTCCAAAAGTCACATGCCGATGTTAGGAGGAGAGAACTAGAGTTTGATGAAGGTAATTGGATGTATTTCAAGGTTTTCTAAATAAAAAGTGTGATGCATTTGGGCAAAAAAGGAAAATTGAGTCCTATGTATGTGGCACCCTATGAGATAGTAAAAAGAGTTGGGAAGGTAGCCCATTAGCAAGATCTGCCTGTGGAATTAGCTATGGTTCATTCGGTGTTTTATCTATCGATGCTAAGGAAATAGTTAGGTGATTCGAATTCTGTTGTTACATTAAATTATGTGTCTATTGAGGAACATTTAGCTTATGAAGAAGCACCATTTGAGATTTTAGAGCGGTAAGTGAAAAAGTTGAGAAATAAAGAGGTTACATCCATCAATGTGTTTTGGAGAAACCAAAAATTTTAAAGTGCTACTTAGGAGGTTGAGGCGGACATAATGAAACAATTCTCTTACCTCTTTCCTTCAATTTAAGGAGGTACTCAATACGACCTATTCCTCTAAAATTCTCAAAAATTTCTATCTCTTAATAAGTTGCAAGCATGCATAATCATGAAATAGTTTTTGAATAATATTTGATGCATAAGTTTGATTTATAAAAATGATGATCAAGTTGCATTTTAGAATATATGTTGTGATGATCACTATGTTCCTACTCTATTCAAGCATATTTCTATCTCATTGGAGGATGATAGATCCCAAGTTGGATATATTTAACACCCTACATGTAGATAGCATGGAAAGACTGGAAGTTTATGGTGTTGGTTTGGTCCTATGAGCTAGTCTACTGACCATAGATCTAACTACGAGTCGTAGGTAAGCGTAGTGGATTGGAACTAGTGATAGTGGGAAATTGAAGAATACCCGGAAGTTGATATATGATTAATAGGATGGACCATACATTGAACCATGGCTCATCAAAGGATTTGCAGAAATGAGCCTTGAAGGACCCAAAATTTTTTATGACAAGGACATACGACCCGTAGATGATTTAACCGGTCGTCCTCCTTGTTCATAGGTTGGAAGTTTCTAATTCCAGACACTCTAGTAATGTGTCATGATGTTCCATGGATTGAAATATGTTCTGAAGGTTGACCTATGACCCATAGAAAGGGGTTTTGCAAATGGTTTCGATAATTTTTAATGAAGGGAATTTTTGACATTTTTAATTCTTTTATGTCAAGAACCAATCGGATCACAACAATAGAAAAACAAAGTAAAGTTGAAACAATCATGTCACGGCATAGATAATCACACAACTTGGAGTAATGAGTTTAAGAGAATCTAAAGTAGTAACAAGAGTAAATACAAATGTCTCAAAATGGAATACAAAGCTGGTATGCCTGATACATAGTTCGGAAGGAAAGAAAATAAAAGAAGTCTCAACGATCCACAATGACTCGATGTTTGAACCTCACCGCTAAGATCTGGATGACCAGAGAAAAACTCTAGTAGAGCGAATCAAATATCCTCTCTATGTCTTTGTGCACAATCTGCAGAGAAAAAACAAAGTAGGGGCTAGTACATTGCAATGTACCTAGTAGGTTCAACTAACTAGGTAAGAGAAATTGAATAAGTATGTAATAACAAATAGTGCTATTACTTGCATCAAAAAGGTTAGTACACAATACAATGTGATCACGAAGAATAATGAGTACAAATGATCAACCAAGTCAATGATGCAATGCAATTCTTTCCATCTATGAGATGAAATGTTGGCTTTCATGGGGCCGATGTACACATCTATTGAGTCGATGCTACAAGATAGATCCTAGGGGTGCCTGGGGCCATGTACGCGTAATCATGACCATCACCAGGTTGGGTACATATATGTCGAGCTAAGCAACAAGACAAAACCTGAGAGTTGATCGGGCTATGTACTAAAATATCTATAGACACGCAGACCTCACGAAGAAGAGTCTCGAGTATCGCGGGTCTCAAAGGGAGTAGATATAGTATAAAATATGCACATGACAATGCCATAGTATAATTATGAAAAATGTGCATACCAATGCCACAACATAAGTACGAAGCTATGTGCATACCAATTCAATAATGGAATATAAGATATGTGCATACCAATCTAACTAGTCCATATAGGATATGTGCATACCAATGCAACTAGTCAATATAGGATATGAACATACCAATGCAACTAGACAATATAGGATACGTGCATACCAATACAATAATAGAGTATAAGCTATGAGCACATAAATGCAAGTAGTCCATATAGGATACGTTCCTACCAATGTAACTAGTTAATTTAGGATATGAGCACACCAACGCAACAATGGAGTAGAATATACATGCATTCCAATGCAACAACACAAGTTTAGATGTGATAGCAAGATATATAATTTTATTTGCATATCATGGCTATAATCTCATAACTACTATGTCAAGTATATCAACTAATACAACAATACCATCAATAAGTCTCTCATCATCACCCCACATCTGTAATCCAACTATCAAAGAAATTGAACTCCACATGTCACAAAAAAAGTATCATACACCTCTGATACATCACAAATATCCTAAATTTATCACTTAAATCCCTAAATAGTCTCACAAGTCTCATATTATCACAATACTATCCAAAACATCTCAAGTCTCAAAATATCATAACGATATCCAAAGTTATCTCAATTCTCATGATTTTATCTTAGGTTATCAATAGGATCATCCTTTACTCAATAATCGATATAAATATTATACTTACATCAATTTCAATTATATCAGCTTATTGGCTCATAATTCAATCCACATCTCACGATTATTACATAAGCAAGCTCAATGACTCAAATTTAGTCCCAAAAAGGATAGCCAAACTTACCTCTATGCCAAAACCACACTCGAAAAAGCATTCTATCAACTCAAGCCTCCAAATGACCCATGGATCTATCCACGACTATAAAAAATAAATACTACGCATCAAAAGGTGCATTTTGATACCTATATTGACATATTTTAGGCTTAGGGGTAAAATGGTTAAAATTAGGACTAAAATTTGAAAGTCTCAAATTGAGAAATAGATTTCAAAATCATGTTCTACTCGAAATATAAAGTTTATGGGAAAAAATCGCATTAAAATCAAGCTTAATTTGAATGAGAAAACAATGGTTAAAGTTTTGAAAACACAATCCAAAACCCCCAAAATTTTGGTCATTAATTTCATGAAATCAAGGGTAAAAGCAAGATGAATCTCATAAAAATAATTTGTTTAGTGTTACAAACACTTAACCAACACAAATCTTTGAAAACATTTCTTCAAAATCACCCCGAAAAGCGTCAATCTTCGAAAATGGGTTAAAAATGGTGTCTCTCGGGTTTTTAAAATGGAAGAGTGAAATGCTCTTCGTGAACGGGAGACCAAGTCCACAAATGTGGAGACTAATGAAGCCCAACCCTACGCGAATTTAGGGAATAGGTTCGCGAACATGGAACATAGTACTTGCACCAACAACTATGCTGCAGCAAAATCAACCAATATCAAAAACTCTAAAGTGGTTCTTGAAACTCATCCGAAATCAGAATTTCCCAGAAAAAATATGTACCCATAATAGAAATGCGACTTGGACTCAACAGAATAATCTGAATTTGATTTTGTGGTGTCCATGACACATTTACTAATGCAAATTTTATAAACTAGTTTATACTCAAAATACCGAAACTACTCTCGGCAACTCTAAAAATTAGGACGAGATTATTTCTAGTGCCAGTTTCACCATCTAGAACTATTGAAGCTGTCAGAATTTTGGTCTAAGTTTTCAAACTCCAAATAATGACCAAAGTCAAACTTTGTTTCCGAAAATTACTAAAATCACAACTTTGGTCCTAAAAACTTCATTTTAACTCCAAATTTAATTATGCAACTTCGAGTAGTTTGGTTTCGAAATTTTTAGCTAATGGAATCTACAGATCCCCAATCTAACCTCTAAACCTCTAAAAATTATGTACCCATTTCGAGCTAAATTGCTTCCTCATTTTTCAATTTTTTTTCTCACTCTAGTTTCTCTGTCTAAAATGCTCTTTAGCTTTTCTCTACTGCCAGTCACGCCACGATGGCACATGAGGCACCGGAGGGGGATGAAAGACCACTAGACCAGGCCCAACAAGAACGACCTGATATAGCGCACCTCCTTCAAACTAGCATGCACATAGAACAATCCTACAGTTCTTAAAAATTGCAAACCAGTCAGGCGATTGTTGGTGTAGTTTCATAAGAAGAACTGTCTAGGACACAATAATTTATTTCCCTTGTTAATTCTGGCCCCAAGGAATGGAGATGAGTCTATCGCTCAAGATCTACCTATGGCTAAAATTATAGAACAGTCCATCATCCCAATTTTGAGTTTGGATTAAGCGAATTTTGCAAGAGGGAGTTTTCGGTCGCCTGGGATGCGCCTTGAGATTCATCACCTTCTAAGTTAATTCATTATTGGGACCTACTAGGATGGATTCTATATATATATTAAGGTACCCTCATGTGAATTTGGAGATAATTCCACCAGCGAGAACATTGTTAGGGGACTTTTTGATGCTGGTGATAGTGCTTTGGTGGAATACGATGGACCAGCCACACACCATTCGACTCTTGGGAGCATGGGGGACCTTCCAGGGAAAAAAGCCCCAAAAGTTAATGTGCCAATTTCAAGTAATTTTGGAATTAGGGTTTCCCAATTCAAACTGCCATCTAAGGTGAATTTGATGGGGTTGTTGGTCTACTTGCAAATTCCTCCAAGCATAGCGGTCAAGGAGATAAGGATGATCAACTTATCCATAATTTGGAGGAGTTGGGACCGGGGAATACTCCACTTGATCATGGTTATATGGAGCAACTGGTAAATCAGGCTCAGGGACTGAACCAGGATAAGACTAAGGGTCATTTGGCAGACTTGGAGGATCCCAAAGGCACTTTCTTGCCTTTTGGTAAGTTCATTGTTCCTGTGACCACTAATAGGAGCATTTCTCTTAATCATTTGGGTACTAATGACCATTTGGAAAAAGATGATAAGGACCCTACCAAAATGAGGGTTGTTATGAATCATGTTGTGAGTAGTAAAGGTGAAAAGCAAATTGGAGATGTTAAGGGAAAAGCGAATAAACACCAACAACAATATTTACTTAGTAAATTATCCCAATTGAAAATATCCTCCAATTTTGATCCCCACCAACCCCAGAAGCCCAAAGATGTACCTGCCAATACTAAAGATACCACCTACAAAGACAAAATTGACACTAACGCCCAACATGTCCCTAAAAACAACCAACAACCCAATGAACCCCACCACCCATGGTCATTCAATCCTTTGCGACTAGGTTGAGGATGAACCAAGCAAAAAATAAGACACCCATTGTCATTTACCCTCCTAAAATAACCACTAAACAAGGCCACCCTGTGTTATTTTCAACAAAGATGAGTTTCTGGGTAAACTTGCTGATAGGTGTGAATTCACTTTGATTGGTTAATCTCCAACACTATGCCTAGAATGGAAGTGATAGGAAGGAGTTTTATTTCTCAGGCACAGCTGACTAGTTGTGTGAAAATGTCACACTTTCATTTGAGACATATTTATATTGACTTGGATAATGAGGCTTATCATATCACTATATGTACTAAGCAAAAGATGCACATTGATGGTCAAATGATAAGGTTGCAACTATGGACCCCCACTTTCAGACCTGAGGAGGAAACCTCTATTGTGCCAGTTTAGGTAACCTTACCTAAATTACCATGGCACTGCTACTATATGGAGGTAATTTCTACTTTCGTTGCACCTATTGGGAAGGCCCTGTACTTAGATTCTGCCTCTATTTAGAAAACTATAGGTAGTTCTACTAAGGTAAGGGTCTAGGTAGATATTACCAAGGAAAGACTCCAACATGTTTGTTTGGGGTTTGATGAGAATGATATGTCCGTAGGTAAGTGGCAACTTATTCAGTATGAAGACATCCCTGAATATTGCCAGTAATGTAAACATCAGGGTCACTCTATGAGTAACTGTATGATTAAAAAGAGGGATGAGGAAACTAAAAGAAGGAAGGAACAGGAAGTTGGTGCTACACAAAATGGGGATGCTAGGACCAAAGATTTGAACATTGTGAATGACAAGCAATTGAAAACTCATCAAAGCACCAATCTAGAGGTTAAAAAGAAGACCAATGGGAAGCTCTCCCAGAATGAAGAACAATGGCAAACTCAGAAGAAAAAATCATACAAATGGAAAAAAGATCAAGCTCAACCAAAAAATTTTGATAAAGGCCTAGATATTGACTTGAATGCTCCCCACAGTGAGAATGTTGATCACAATGTTGTGATTTAACCCACAAGTCCCCATAATTATGTTTCGGATGTTGATAATTCCCATTCCAAAAATTCCCATATTGTTGTTAATGTTGTAGTTGTGGGGGAAAGGTTGGTGAGGCAGGAGAAACCCACTAATGTGCAGGAAGGGGTTACTAGGGGTGGGAATGAACCTAATTTGAAGCCTCAGACCCTTGCAACCACTAATAGTACTCAAGAAAACCATATCAGATATCCTTCTATGACTAAGCCTTCTACACCAAGGCAGGGTATTTAGAATCAACAATTACAACACCAAGGTGTGATTGATAGTCAGGGTCAATAGATGGGTGGTATGGCCAAAGATATGAATACTTTTTCCAGTTCAAGTGGTACCAAAAGTAGAAACAAGTTAAGCAAGAAAAAAAGAGATGCGTTGAAGAAAAAACTTACTGAATCTGGAGGTGGTAGTCAATCTATTATGGAGCCCAGTACTAATCCTAAAAAGCAGTTTATGTTAGTGGATGAGTATAATCCCATGATAATAACCCCTCTGAATATTCACTTAAAAATCCTCCCTCTCCTGAGGACCCCCCTATCCCCCTACTAATGCTACAATTGGACCATGTCTATTCAATTCTGACCCTATGCTTCCCAGCATAGAAAATAATGAGTATGAAGTGGTTCATTCTGAAGATGAGATTGACAAAGACACCCTCCTAGTCAATGTTAATGACACTGATGATGAGAATAGTGAGAACCTTATTAGAGTTTTCAGTCCCACCAATGATAGTGCCATCCAAGAAGAAATCTAGCAAGTAAGCAAGGAACAAGGTTTGTCACCCAGAGGCTACCATCACTCCAGCTTACCAAATAACGACTTCCCAAGCAAACAACCTACTAACTTCAAGAAGGCACAATACCAAATTATTCAGATTCAGACCTTCCCAATAATTAGTGCAATCATTTGGAATGCTAGGGTATTTATATCCAAGATGCTATGGAAAGGGTCCAATCACTCAGAGTTATTCAACATTTATCTATGATTATCATTCTTGAACCATTTCCAACAGCCCTCAGGTGCAGAATTGTAGAATTTAAGAGAAGGTTGTGTATAACCGTAATGGGAAGATCGGGATATTTTGGAACCATGAAGTGGACTATAGGGTGCTTGAAAGTGATGATCAACAAGCTACTTGTGAAACTCAACATGTCCAGATTCCCCACAATTATATTTCTACATTTGTTTATGGTAAATGCAGAGATCCTCTAAGAAGACCTCTCTGGGAGAGGATGCTGTTCATATATAACAAATATCATGACATGCCATGGTGTTCTACAAGTGATTTTAATGTTATTACTGCTACAAAGAAGTTAGGGGGTATCCCCTACAACATGAACAAAAGCATTGAACTTTTAACAATTATTGATGGGTGTGGGCTTATAGAGTTGGGTTTTATGGAATAAAAATATACATGGACAAATAAGAGAGCAGTGATGTTTAGTGTTTGGAAAAGGTTAGATAGGTCCATGGTCAATGGTAAATGGCTTCAGATTATGCCACCGACTAGTGTCGCTCATTTGCCTATTGTTGGTTCTGATTGTTGCCCTTTAACTGGTGGGCTAAACAACCTGATTTTTTCTATGTTGTTAAAGACTGCAGGGAGAAATCTAATAGTGGGAACCCCATGTGGATCTTTCATCAGAAAATGAGGAGGTTGTCTAGCACATTGAACAACTACTCCAAGAGAAAATTTAGGGACATCTATGCAAAAGTTAAAGAATATGAAGAGAAGATCAGATGTCCAAAGGATGAGCTAATCCTTTCCAACACTGAGGAGCAGAGAATGCATCTACATTTCCTAAATGCTGAATCTATAAGATTCCTTAAACTTAAGGACTCTATACTTAGGTAGCAGACTCAATTACACTAGATAAATGAGGGGGATACAAACATAGGATATTTCATGCTCTTCTGAGGGGTAGAAAAGGGAGGAATGGTAGTCATCATCGAAATGCTCATATCGCAAGGGATGACTATTCATTTATGATATGAAATATTTTGGTATGAAAATCCTTCTGAAATAATTGAGTCATAAGGAAGGTGGCCACTATATACGAAATGTCTGAGTCCTAAAATGTGGTGTCGAATACCTTTGGCAAGTAATTTCCTCTCACCCGATGGGAGGTCAACATCCAAAAAATTTATGTTATAGCTCGTATGGGTTTGTAATGTGGGTTATCATCACATCCCCACTATATATATGAGCACCATTAGAATTTCCTTAATCAAGAACTTCATAGCATCTTGTTATATTACATTGTTTGATATATGATTCTTTCCACATTATGCGCCCTTGCCATCTAACATAGAAGTACAAGTTTGGGAAGTTTCATGTATTGTACCCTGCGTACTTGTACATTCAAATATACTAACACATATTTCACCTACCTGATATCACCATCTAGGGACCGATGAGCTTATCCATCCACCTTACAGCTCTTAGCTTGAATTTTGGATTGTACTTGCTGTGGTGAGTCTTATCTTCCGAGGACCAACCACCACTTCTTCTACCTATGGTATCATTAGCTAATTTACTTTCTTTGATGGTGAGCTCAGGGTATGTCTTGGGCCCTAACCTATCTTATGTTAGAGGCATTGTTGGACATCTTGTGTACTCTCTATGTTATATGTCATGTGATGCATTTGGAACTTTGTTTATGACTCCTTATGAATATGAACTTATGACATTATCTATGCTTGTTTTTTGATTATGCTTCATGATATGAAAGATCCCAAGTCCCAAATTGGCCCCATAGCGTAACTCCTACTTTCCCATCCCTTAGAACTATGTGTTTACTTTTGTACACACTTCTGAACCTAATGTGAGTTTTGGTATCTTGAGTTTTATTTTGGGACTCTCGAGTTCTCATTCGTCGTTTCACACCTAGACCTTAGGTTGGGTCTTGACAAAGATGGTATTAGGTCCTAGGTTTGTAAATGATCCTCGGAGTCCAACATGCTGCGTCAAATAGAGTCATATTTATAGGTGTGAAGTGCACCATGCTTATTAATGGGAGACTATGACGACATTCTAGGAATTGTCTCACTTCTTCATATTTTATGTCATGCTACGGATAGTATGTTTGGATTCTTAATCCTGATGGTATACTTATACCATTTTAGAGTATGCCTCATGGCTGACCAGCCCGAAAGGCCAAGGTTAATGAGTGTTAAGCGCCTCAAGGACATATGGATGAGCCTATCTCTAATGGTGAATTCCATACAACCTTTGCTATGCTTGCCCATGTGGTGACCACTCAGACTAGACAGGCTAATCTTCCTCGAGATCCCACTCTGGCTTATAGAGTGAGGGATTCCACCCAGATGAACCCCCCAGAGTTCTTTATATCTAAGGCTGATAAGGATGCGCATGAGTTCATTGATGAGCTCAAAAAGGAGTTGATTGTTCTGGGTGACACATTTGAGGAGAAAGTTGAATTGGCTGCCTATTAGTTGAAGGATGTAGCCCAAGTGTGGTATACCTAGTGGTCTATGAAAAGAGTTTGGAGGAATGCTATCAATTAGGAGGAGTCCAACCTCACATTCCTAGATTGTTTCTTCCCACTAGAGCTTAGGGAAGCCAAGATGACTAAGTTCATTAACCATAAGGAGGGTAATATGAGTATGAGGGACTATTGCTTCAAGTTCACCAAGCTCTCTAAGTATGCTTTGACACTAGTGGCTTACTCTCCTACAAGAATGCACAAGTTCATTTCTACTATCTCTGACTTGTTTGTGAAGGAGTGTCGCAGAATGATGCTTATTTGAGACATGGATATGTCTAGACTCATCGTGTATGCCGAATAAATTGAAGTGGAGAAACTAAAGAGAAGAGAGTTCATGATGCTAAGAAAGCTTGGTTCAGTGGTGGATTCTCAGGTTCCAGAGGTGGTGGGTTTGATTGCTACTAATAGGGCCAAGGTTCGGGTGCTCGGGTTTCTAATATTAAAGTTCCTGCTCCTAAGGCATCAAGGGGTGGTGAACCATGGTTTCCGAAGTGTGACAAGCATGGGAAGGATCAGTCGGGTACTTTTCAGAAGGAATTGCAAATATGTTATAGGTGCAGTGATAAGGACCACAAGATTGTTGATTGTCCTAAGAATGCTCAGGGGGATTGAGGTTAGGTGGATCATGGTGGATAGAACCAGCAAAGAGCTCCATAATATGTTGCCTTGAGGAACAACAAGTTTTATGCTCTTCATGCCCACCGGAGGCTGAGGAGGCCCCAAATGTTGTCATTGATATGTTAGAAGTCTTTGAGTTGATGTTTATGCTATGCTTGAATCGAGTGCGAATTTATATTTTGTGATTCCTCTGTTGGATGTTGTGTTTGGTTTGCGTATTGATATCTTGAGGGACCCTCTTTTAGTTAATACTCCTATAGATGAATCTGTTGTTGCAGATAGAATTATGTTTGTCCTGTTTTGCTGTTGCATAATATCTTCCCGTGCTTTCTTGTGGAAATTCAAATGTTTGACTTTGATGCGATTCTTGGCGTGGGTTGGTTACCGAGGAGAATATAGGGGATTTACCGCACAGGGGAGATAGTTAATTTGGTGTTAAGTTCGGTTAAGTGTTCCGAGTGTGGGTGATCTTAGAGAGACTTGGTAAGGTTACCTGGTGTGCTTAGGAAAGAGTTGCCTCTGCATTTGAGCTTTATAAACCCAGTATTCCATGTGTCAATGGTGAGAGAATTGGTTGGCAGTCTTAGTACTACTGTTCCTTTGGAAGGTGTAGGGTGGAGGAGAACTTGTCTTATGAGGAAGTTCCAGTGTAGAGTTTTGGTAGGAAAGTAAAACATCTTTTTAATAAGGATGTGGATTTTTTTAAGGTGCTTTAGAGAAGTCAACATGTGGGGAGTGCTCCATAGGAGGTGGAGTTGGACATTATAAAGAAAAATCCCTATCTTTTCCAATCTACTCAAGCCTAAGAAGTTCGGTTCTTCCTTCTCCAGGTGGTCCTAATCCATTCAATTCTTGGGTCTCATAGAATGAAATGCTTGCATGTGCATTATAATGATTTTCATGATGTTTTAAATGATTTGAATATGTTTTGATATGAATTATAATGACTTTATGATTTTTGAAATATGAATTGTGTGTTTTACCTTACGTTTGTAAGTTTCATGTTCTAATTCATTCCTTTTAACCCTTGTTCTTCCACATTCGAGGACAAATGTTCACAAGGGGGAGATGATGAAAGGACCCAGATTTTTGCATAGCTTTAACGGTGCTTTTAATTTGGTTCCGAAAAGTTTTGGTCAAAGGTGATACCTTATAGAAACCCCCATGGGAAATGTGACCCGCATGTGGGACCCCCCAAATCAGGTGTAAACTACGTCATTACTATTTGTTCTTATTCTAAATGCTTAGCTTCTCATTGACTCGCCCAAACACTTTTCTAATCCTCTCTTCGAACTCAATCCGGAGGATGCCCATGGAACCGCCAAGCTCAATCTAACTTTACTCTCAAGCGATCAATTAAAGCTCATTTATGTTTTTTAAGTCCATCATGGGTCTCCTACATCAAGCCATGCTTAAAGGAATTCCATTGGCTATGTTTTTTCACAAGTATCGATAGAAGGGTCAACTTTAAGAGTCATATCTCTCAGCACAAAAGAAACTGGGTGACCCATGACATATCAAATTAAAGCATGTTGAATTAGCTTTCCAATGCACTTGGTTTCACTTCATTTGGAGTTCAGATAAAGAAGCTATGCCCATTTTCATAAATCCTCCTGTACTGTGTTGCCACACAGGCACCTAAATGGGCCGTGTGGCTTTACACGAACCATGGGATGAGCTTGGGCCTGAAATTGCCATTGTTTTCCTAATTATTAGGGTATATTTAGTGGTCCTAGCCATATGGCCTTCAATGGTGGAGCAAATCCTAAGTGTGGTTAAATCTTGGTGTGGAGAAATTATTTTTGACCAAGCATAGCACCACAGCTCAACACATGAACTGTGGTGAGCGTGATGAGCCGTATGCACGATCGTACAACCTTAAATGTTGGCATGGGAAATTGTTTTTTCTAAAGTTGGTGCCACACCCAGCCTTGCCCCACGAACCTTGGTGAGGTCAGGGGCCGTATACCCCATCATGGAACTCACTTTGGTGCAAAAAAATTCTAAGTGTTGAGCGAAGTTCCAACTACCAAATAATTTACCAAGTGTAGGTTCACGGCACTCTGCACGAATCTTGGATTGTTACACGGGCCGTGAGGCCTCAATTGTAGTAACACTTGGTCATTTTCTCTCTGTTTTATTAATGATATTTTCATAAATTTAATTTATTCTAATGACTTTTTGGAACTTCCAATACTATCTTAACACTTCCTAAATACCTAAACCATATTCCTAATTATCAAATTCATTCCTCTCAATTTAAAAATCCTCTCAAACTTCTCTCAAGAACTATAGTTCCAATCAAGCTTGTGAATCAAGGGAAGGCCTAATTTTCTTCAATCAAGGAGACCCAAACCAAGGCCTAACTATGTGGGTTTGATCTTTGATTAATTCCAATCAAGGAAATCAAAATCTTTTCAAGCAATTTTCTATGAAATTAAGCTTACTTTACACGTGGGTGTTCATTAGTTTGATTTGTTAAATTAAATTGATGTATGGGCTGTACATATTTGATGATTTTAGGTTACCTGAAGCCCTATTATGATTATTTACATTGAGTTTATGAAATTATGAATATGGATGTCCCTTTTCAAGGCTTATTTATGCATGGGTGATTATATTATGATTTCAAATGTAGATTTAATTAGGTTTTCACTTGAATTTCATATTGTATTGTTGATTTTAGATTGACTCCTAGTTACCCATACCATTCTCACATTAATCATAGTATATGCATGGAAATTTATGGAAATTACGAAGTGGGTTAAGCCCAATTATTTTTTATGATATGATTTTAATAAGATATTGGTTATGATAAGAATGTGATCAAAAACATGTTTATGATTATGGCTTTTTGAGTATTTTGCGTTCTTGCACCATCTTGTATATGAATGGGTTATTCTTATGCATGATTATTATGACTATCAACTAGGATTTTGGCATTGAGGCTAAGTATGTGTTATTGTCAATGTTGTTTGGCTTTTAAGCCTAAGAATGCATTGAAATAGTTTTGGAAATGACTAATGCCTCTTTTGAAAACATATATATATACACACACAAACACACACATATGTATTCGCGTGGAATGACTACTTAGCACTAATAGATAGTGGCGTTAGGGCTATCCCCAAGGAATCTCTCTCTTTCCTTGAATTATGTGCCAGCATAAGAATGGTAGTCATCACCGAAATGACCGGGTCATAAGGGATGATGATTCATTAATGATATGATATGTTTTGATATGGAAATCCTTTTGAAATGATCGGCTCGTAATAAAGGTGGACACCATATACAAAATAACTGAGTCGTAAGGTGTGGTATGGATTGCCTTTGGCAAGTAATTTTCTCTTACATGATGGGAGGTCAACATCAGACAAATTCATATTATAGCTTTCATGGGTTTGTAATGTCGGTTATGGTCACATCATATGAGCACCATTTGCATTTCTTGAATCATGAACTTCATAGCTTCTTGTTATATTACATTCTTTGATATACAATTCTTTCTATATTATGTGCCCTTGCCATCTAACATTGTAGCCCAGGTTTGGCAAGTTTCATACATTGCACCCCGCATACTTAGTACATTCAAATGTACTAACTCATATGTTGCCCACATGATATCATCATGTAAGGACCGAGGAGCCTATCAATCCACCTTGCAACATCAAGCTTGAATTTTGGATTGTACTTGTTGTGGTGAGTCCTATCTTCCGAGGACCAACCACCACTTCTTCTACCTATGGTATTATTAGCTAATTTAATTTCTTTGAGAGTGAGCTCGGGGTATGTCTTTGCCCCCATCCTATCTTATGTTTGGGTCATTATTGAACATCTTGTATACTCTCTACATTATATGTCATGTGATTATGCTTCTTGATATGAAAGATCCCATGTACCGTATTGCCCCATAGCGTGAGACCTACTTTTCTATCCCTTAGAACTATGTGTTTACTTTTATACATGCTTTCGAATCGATGATGTGAGTTTTGGTAACTTGAGGCATATTTGGGGACTCTCAGGTTCCTATTCATCGTGTCACACCTAGACCCTAGGTTGGGTCATGACAAGAGTCATAAGAAATCACATAGGACTCATCTGGAATATACCGATGGAGAATTGAAACATGAAAAACAAGATGGAGAGAAGATAGTCTCGATGATAAACCCAACTCATAGGCTACCTCACCAAATGTCCTTAAAATCTCAAATGGGCTAATGCATCTAGGACAACTTGCCGCTCTTTCAAATCTCATCACAGCCTTCATTGGTGAAACTTTCAGCTAGCCTCTATCACCAACAAAGGACTCAAGAGGCCTAACTCATATGAGCATAACTCTTTTGGTGTCTGTTGGTTGTCAAAAGTCTACTCTGATTTAGTCGGACCCAGTCCATGACATCTTGAAGCAAATCAACATACAATACCTCAACCAAACCTAAATCAAACAATCTAATGGGTGATCTATACCTCCGCCCGTACAAAGCCTCAAATGGTGCTATCTTAATGCAGGAATGGTAACTATTGTTATATGCAAACTATACCAATGGTAAGTGTTGGTCCTATTAGGCTCCAAAATTAATAACACAGGCCCTAAGCATGTCCTCTAGCACCTGATTGGTGTGGTTTGATGGAACATCAGTGTGAGGGTGAAAAGTTGAACTCAAATCCACTCTAGCACCCAAGCCATACTATAGAGCCCACAAAAAGTGAGAACTAAACACAGACCCTTTATCAGATACTATAGACACTGGCATACCATGCAATCTGATAATGTCCCACATATATAATCTAGCCAATTGCCCATCACTATAGCTAATCTTCCCCATGATGAAGTGTGCTAACTTGGTCAATCAATCAATGACCACCAAAATTGAAATAAACTCGCCCAAGGACATGGGTGAACCTGTGACAAAATCCATAGTCACTCTCTCCCATATCAACTCGGGAATGGGCATCCTTTGCATTGATTCACTGGACTTTTGGTGCTCATACTTCACCTGCTGGCAATTCAAACAATTGACCATAAACACAGCTATATCTCTCCTTATGCCAAACCACCAATAATGTTGTTTAAGATCATGATACATCTTCGCCACATCCGGATAGATGGAAAATCTAGTACAATGGACATTATCTAATATCAATCTCACCCAATTCCTGACTTTAGGCACACGAACTCTGCCATTATCCCTCAAAACACCATCAAAATCAATAATAGCAAGGCTTCACCTCTTAAACACTTTATTATGAATCATGCATAATTTAGGGCCCTCAAACTGGTGAGCACATATCTGATCAAGCAAACACGATCTAGCTCCAACAAATGCCAAAATACTCTAAGGAGGAGAAATGTCCAAACGGACCATCTACATAGAAAGTGACTGAACCTTTAGAGCTAAGGGTGTCTTCTCGGCCCTTAAGAATGCCAAAATCCTCATACTAGTATCCTTCCAGCTCAAAGTATTTGCCACCATATTAGCCTTTTCGGGGTGATAGAGAATAGAGCTATCTTAATCCTTAAGCAACTCCAACCACCTTCATTGTCTCATGTTCAAATTAGGTTGAGTAATGATGTATATGAGACTTCGATGATCGGTAAAGATCTCACAATACACCCCATAAAGATAATGTCGCTGCAATTCAAGCACAAACACAACTGCATCAAATTCGAAGTCATGGACAGAGTATTTCTTCTCATGCACCTTCAGTTTTCTAAAAGCATAGGCTATCACTACCCCTTTTCGCATCAATTTGCAACCCAAACTAACACCTTAAGCATCACAATATACCACTAATGGAACTCCTTCCTCGGGCAAAGCAATAATAGGTGTTGAAGTTTACAAATCCTTGAGCTTTTGGAAGCTCTACTCATAATCATCCGAGCACTAGAATGTTATAGCCTTCTGAGTCAATCTTGTCAATAGGGATGCTATAGAAGAAAAACCTTGAATAATATGCCGATAATACCCCACTAGACCAAGGAAACTCTAAATCGCAGTAACAGAAGTAGGCCTAGCCCACCATGAACAGTTAATACATTGGTCGAATCGACCATAATACCCTCTTTTGACATAACATTGCAAAGATATGCAACAGACTCAATCCACAACTCATACTTTGAGAACTTAGCATACAACTTCTCTTTAAATAAACAAGATATCATCTATGAACATAATCATGAATATGTCTAAATAGCGCTTGAAAACACTCGGTAAATTAGTCAAGAATACATCAATAAACTCCTTAGCAACCCTTGTGGTCTCCAGTTATAAGGCTCCTGAGAACAGGCCTGAACATAAGCCAAATATGCCAAACATTCGCTCACTATCAATTGGCAAGCATGAATATAAGAAATAACACCTGCTCTAGTCCTCATCAATTGAGGCAACACAGGGAAAGATAAGGTCACTATCTTTGCATGACAGTCAAGAATAGTATGATAAGCTGACAGCCAATCCACACCCATATTCTTATTGAAATCAACCATATCTAATAATATCAAATTAATAATAGTATTCTTCCCATAAAAGTCACAATATAACCCTTGCTACACTCGATTCACCACTAAAGATTCACCTACCAAGGGTAAACACAAATAGGCTCAGCAAGTGGCTCACACATATTATCAATGTCCAAAGTAAAATAAGAGGAGGTATATGAATAAGTAGAGACTGGACCAAATAAAATTGAAGTCAAATGGTAGCACACTAGTGACATATCTGTGATAACTGTATCAGAAGCCTCCGCTTTAGTTCTATTTGGAACAGCATAACATACTGTATAATGACAACCACTAGTCTTTAAGCTTCCATGAGATCCACCTATCAGTGTGCCATGACCTCCTCGGGTGCCACCCCTCTTGTCTTTAGAGCAGTCTCTGGCTACTAGTACTAGAATTGAACTGGGTAGCTGAAACCCTTAAACTTTAGTGTAAATCAAACGATAAGGACAATGGTTAAGAAGTGCCCAACCTCTTCACAAACATAGCAAGCTCTTGAATCCCGTTCTTTAGATGACTGTATAGGAGATTCATGATGAGGTCAACAATGCGCCTATTGCCCAACCATACCATAAGCATAGCATGCTCTGGTCTCTCGCCACTGTGATGGCTTTCTGGAAAAGCTTCAATATCTGGCTACTCTAACGGAGCTAGTACAACCTGTCTGAGTAGGCTTGGACATATTAACACTGTCAGATGCTGGGATGGTTGCACTTATCGCTCGACCCTAATGGCCCTGCCTCTAAAACCCTATACACTATGATGCGTGCTTGCTGAATTAGCCAAGCTGGCAGAATCTCTTACCATTACCCTGCGATCATGTCTGATATACTCTATCCTATGAGCATGCTCCACAATACTCTAGAAAGTACCTCTTTACTAGTGAAGTTGTAGAAGGGTCAATCGGCACTGGAGTAGCTGATGCATCAAGAATAACAAAGGTATAAGATGCTCTCTTAAGTCTATCCAAGATACACAGAAGTTGCTCCCGTACTGAGAGTGTAGATGCTGGAGCAGCGGGTGGTGGAATAGGGACTGCCAATCCCTTTCACTCACACTTGTCTCTAGAGAAGCCAATCTAATCTATCATCTAGGTGGAGCTATCCCTCTAGCCAGTCCTCAATCCCTGGCCCTATGGCGAACCCTTCATCGACCTCGTGTAGGAGCCACATCAACTGGCTATCCCACGATCGACGGGATTTGGTGATTAGAATCTGTGCAAAAGGAGTGGACTAGATACTTTCAAACTGGTTGATAAGAAGAAAGACACAAATGGAATCAAGAATGAGATTTTTTTTCCTATCAGGTATCCTGTAGCCCCTGAATATAGGCATGGACGTCTATAGACCGATCAGCGAGACTCTATTAGACACCCTGCTCTTGGCTCATGAGCCCAATGAATGTACCACTCTAATACTAAACTTTTCATGACCCAAAATTGGATTGCAACTATTGAAAAGTAAAGCAAAGCTGAAATAAGCACAACATGTCGTAGATAATCCCAAAACCTAGAATCATAAGTTCAAGAGCATCTAAAGTAGTACCAAGAGTAAATACAAATGTCTCAACATGGAATACAAAGATGGTATGTCTGATACATAGTCTGGAAAGAAAGAAAATAAAAGAAGTCTCAAAGATCCACAATAACTTGAAGTCCAAGCCTCATTAAATGATCTGGAGGACTGGAGAAAAAATTTAGTAGAATGAATCAGTTACTTTGTCTGGGTCACTATGAATAATCTATAGGCAGGAAACAAAGTATGGGTGAGTATATCGTGATGTACATAGTAGGTTCAACCGACTGGGTAAGAGTAAATCGAATAAGTATGCAATAACGAAAAAGCCTATCACCTGAATCAAAAGGGTTATCACACAATGCAATACGATTACGAAAATAATAAGTACAGATGATGAACCAAGTCAATGCTGCTACGCCATGTTATGCATAAATTCAATAGTATCACAGGCCATATATGAGATGAAATGTCAACCATCACGGGGCTGTTGTACACATCTGTAAATACAAAGCTACAAGATAGATCTCTGGGGAGTCGCGGTCCATGTACACATAATTACAACTGTCGCAGGGTTGGGGTACATATTTGTTGAGCTAAGATACAAGACAGAACCATAGGGCTACTCAGGCCATGTACCAAAATATAACAAGACATTGCAGGCGTTAAGAAAAAATACCTCGAAGCATCATAGGCCGCAAAAGGAAGTGTCTCGAGGTATTGCTGGCCTCAAGTAGAGTAAATATAGTGTAAAATATATGCATGCATGTTATAGTATAATTACGAAAAATGTGCATGTCAATGCCACAACATAAGTATGAAGCGATGTGTATACTAATGCAAAAATGGAGTATAAAATATGTACATAGTAATGCAAGTAGTTCATATAAAATGCATGCATACCAATACAACTAGTCATTATAGGATATATCCATGCCAATGCAACTAAAGAACATAGGATAAGTGCATACCTACACATCAATGGAGTATAAGATATGTGTGTACTAATGCAACTAGTCCATATAGGATATGTGCATACCAATGCAACTAGTCAATAGACGATATATGAATATCATTACAACAATGGAGTAGAACATACGTGCATACCAATGCAATAATAGAAGCATAACTTGTTTTAGGAAGATATATAATTTTAATTAGATACCATGGCCATAAATTCATAAATGCTAGGTCAAGCATACCAACTTATAAAACAATAGCATGAATAAGTATCTTATCATCACCCTATCATCTATAATCCAACTATCAAAGAAGTCAAACTCACAAGTCACCAAGATAGTGCTATAAGCCTCCAATACATCAAAAATATCCTCAATTTATCACGTAAATCCCTAAATAGTCTAACAAGTCTCATATTATTACAATATTATCCAAAACATCTAGAGTATCAAAATACCATAATGATATCCAAAGTTATCTTAATTCTCATGATTTCATTTCAGTTTATCAATAAGATCTCCATTTACTCAATACTCACCATAACAAACATCATATATCCATCAATTATAGTCAAATCAGTTTATTGACTCATAATTCAATTTATTTCTCACAATTATCACATAAGCAAGCTCAATAACACAAATATTGTCCCAAAAAGATTAGCCGAACCTACCTCTATGCCGAAATTGCACTCGGACAAGCTTTCAATAAACTCGAGCCTCAAAATAATCTAGGATGAATCAACCACTATCAAAAATGGATACTATGCATCAAGGGGTGCATTTTGATACTGACATTTGCATATTTTAGGCTTAAGGGTAATGGTAAAAATTAGGGCTATAATTAGAAAGTCTCAAATCTAGAAATTGATTTTAGAACCATGTTCTACTAAAAAAATAGAGTTCATGAGTGAAAATTTCGTTAAAATCAAGCTTAGATTGAATGAGAAATCAATGATTAAAGTTTGGAAAACATAGTCCAAATAATCCCAACTTTGGATGACTAATTTCATGAAATCAAGGATAAAATCAAGATGAAACTCATGAAAATTATTAGTTTACCCAACCCAAAGTTTTGAAAACCTTTCTTCAAAATCGCTTCAAAAAGCTTAGAAGTTCAAAAATGGGTTAAAAATAGTGTCTCTTGGGTTTTAAAATGGAAGAGTGAAATGCTCTCCGCGGAGGGGATCAAGTCCGCAAATGTGGTGCCTAACCAAGCCAACCCTCTGTAGATATGGGGACCAAATCATGAACATAGAGAATCGTACCTGCACCAGTAAAATCAGCCAACATAAAAAACTCAAAAGTAGTACTCGGAACTCATCAAAAATAAAAATTTCACAAATCAAATTTGCATCCACACTAGAAATAGCGATCTGGACTCAATGAAATAATCAAAATACAATTCTGAGATATCTAGGACATATCTACCAATTCAAGTCCAACAAACTAGTTTAATACCAAAACTACCCTCGACAACTCCAAAAAATATGACGAGATGATTTTTATCGTTTGATTCACCATCCGAAACAATTGTAACTGTCGAAATTTTGATCTGAGCTTTCGAACTTAGAATGTTAACCAAAGTCAAACCTTGATTCCAAAATGACTAAAATCACAACTTTGGGCCTAAAACCTAATTTTAACTACAAATTTATTTTTGCAACTTCCCGTAGTTTAGTTTCCACTTTCTGCAGCTAATGGTATCGACAGATCCCCCATCCAACCTTCAAAGCTCAAAATGACACAAAAACTCAATTTTTCAACAATTTATGCTTTCAAAATGCCCAAAACTCATATTCTCAGAACTTTTAAAACTCAAGTTCCAACCATTCAAATAGGTCAAAATAGCCCGAATGCATTGTATACCCCGTAAGTTTGTTCATGTAACCTGGGCAGACTTGGTGAAATTGGAATCTTTTAGTGATTCATTCTATGACATATTAGACAGATCCTAAAATCTTTTACGAGTAGTAGATTGTATCATAGATTAAATCAGAGCAGGCTCTCTGAAAGTATGGAAGGCTATCAAATTAAATCCCCATCTATGGCCCATAGAATAGACCATAAGCCGTAAATGGGGTCTCGCGGTCCTATCTGATGATTTTTATAAGGAAAAGTTCCAACCTTTCCTATTCCGTTAACAATGTCATTTAGCCTTTCCATGACTTCTCATGCAACTCCAAGCCCCTCTCTCATAAAGTAGAGTTCAAAGGATTCTAATCATCTAAGTTCTAGTACGAGTTCATATATGTGTCTACTTTAAATGATCAGATCTCTTGGTACATAATTAATTAGATTCTTAGTGACCTGCCAAATGAAATCTCTTCAAATTAACTTTCCAACTCAATTGTTTTCACCTCATTCAAAGTTTAAAGCAACATGTTATACCTATTTTAGTGAAGCATTGATAGGCTGCCAATTTATATGACCCTCATTAAGGGTCGTGGATTAACGTATAGCCCTTAAATAAGCTTTCATGGAAACTATCCGGCCAGTTTTAAAAGGGGTTCCTTTGCCCTTTCCTCACACACTAAGCCTACTGCAACATCATTTTTGCCCCTATTATGACCCTCATTAACATATACAACCCTAATTCACCTCATTCCTCCTCATTCCAAAAAACACTCTCAGTCTCAAAACTCTCTCAAGCTCTCTCAAGGTATTCAAATATGAGGGTAAGCTAGGGTTTAAGGTTTTCCATCTCCAACCAGATTTCCTCCAATAAAAGCACATCAAGCTATGTGCATTTTAATAGTGGAAACCTTCCTTCCCATAAGTGTAACGACCCCAAAAAGTGCCTGATAATGTTCCTCGGAAGTGCCTAATATCATAATTTCCATATGTCTCAAAATCCATGTGCGATATCGAAAATTCGACTTCATATTCTTATTCAGGGGGTCAAAGTGAGTGGGAAATGGGTCTAACCCTGATTTAAAAACAAGAAATTAACAATTTTGATTTTCAAAAAATGCAAAATCCACTGAGGTTTTTGCACCCTTAGTGTGACCTGGCTAGGGCACACAAATTATAAAATCTCGTCTTCATGTCAAGTCTGTGATATAAACCTATGTGTATCTGCCCAATTAATTTTTGTGTCGTCCAAGACTTTTGGGTGTTGGACCTAAGTGTTCCTAAAGGTGAAAAAATTTATACTCTAGCTATTTTTCACCCTCATATCATTTTAAACATTTTCCAGTTCTCATTGAAACCCTTAGCCAATATTTCATCTCCTAAATTCAAGTCTCAAAACCCTCTTCGAATCTAAGGATTTCCTCTCAAGCTTCAATATCCACCTCCAATCTTCATTAAGTTCATCTCCAAAGCTAAGGTATGTGGGTTTCTTTCATGGGCTCCTTTCACCCATGATGAGCAAGCTTCGTTTCTCCCTAAATGCATGATTTAAAGTTGATTTACAAATAGGTCTTAACTATTATGAAAATTGCTACTCACTATATTGGGGTTAGTCAAATTGTGACTATTTTCCTATTTTTTGGGCTATGAATCTAAGATCTAATGTGAGATTTGATGAAGTCATTGTGATGTATGTTGCTTGAGGGAGTTACCAAGTATTGTTGGGCTATTTTACTTCAAGTTTTCTTGCATGATTTCATCCTTGATTTGCATGGTTTTACACTAGCACTACACACCCTCTTAGTGTTTGTTAAAATGCCTGGTTATGGGTTCTTGAGAAATTGAAGGTCCAATGCCTGTCTTATGAATTGAATGACTTTATGATGATGAAAAGGCATGTACATATTTGATAATAAAGGAATGTATAAATATATGATATTATCTCTATAGTGTTAGGGATAACCAACCCTAGATCGGTGGGTTATAGGTTCAGGTAACTTTGTTGAGGGTTTAGTTCCTCAATCGCCTAACTCGAGGGGTTATATGCCCAGGTAACCTTGTTGGGTGTTTGTACCTATCAAACTTGTGGGGAGTTTGTACCCATCAACCTTGTTGGGGGGTTTGTACTCCATCAAACATTTTGGGGGGTTTATACTCCATCAACCTCATAAAGGGGTTTTTACCTCATGCGCCTATCCAAGTGGGTGGTAGGCCTTGGATTTCATTAAGAATGGTCAATACTTACACTTACTTTATGATCCATATAAGCATGATTTACTAGTAGCATCCTTCATGCATGCCATATTGCCATTTATACTCATTACATACACTTAAGCATTTTGATCATGCTACTATCTCTTGTTGAACTGCATCCTACATACTTAGTACACTCCAATATACTAACACATACTCTATGGCTACATAATGTTACCATGTAGGAACCGGTGAACCGCTTGATCATCCTCCTCCTCCATGTGGCTAGTACGATTAAATCTCAAGCTTGTGGTGAGTCCTCCATTCTGGTGATATTGCTTATAATCTCTGGCTGTGTAACTAAGACTATCTTTCTTTTATGTATGTTTTGACTATGAGGGTGAGCCTGGTTGTTTATCGTGGCCCCTGCTCTTATCTATCTAGTTGAGGTGTTGTTAGACATGTTATGTGTCTATGCTATGAGCCTTGCCTTTCTTGTTTCTTGAAGTTATGATATGGAAGTTTACCCTTAGGCCCAATTCCCTTATTCATGCTTATCTCCCATTATCATTTTAATTGCTTCCGCGATTAAGGATGTGTAATGATATGCTATAAGGCTTGTTCGGGTTTCCTTTGGGTTCCCCATTTGCTGGTCATATCTAGGCCCTAGGCTTAGGTCATGACAAAAGAGCACTAGATTGTTTCATCCTCAATGTCCAACACACCACGTTGGTTAGATTATAATTCATGGTTGTGTTGTGCACCACAACTATGAATAGGGAACTATAAGATGTTTTAGGAATTGTTTCCTTTCTTTATGTTCTAAGTTGTGCTATAGAATTAAAGTAAGTTTCTCCCCCTAACAATTGTCCTTTGCCATGCTAGATCATGCCTAACACAAGAGGAACATGAGCCCGCAACCCAAGGAGCAACTGACCAATGGAGAACTTAGGGATACCCTCACCTTGCTTGCACAAGTTGTGGCTAATCAAGCCATTCAAGGGGCCTAAGCCCGTCATGCTTCTACATCGTCTTCTCGACTGAGAGATTTCATAAGAATGAATCCCCCGGAATTCAATGGGTCAGAGGTGAGTGAGAACCCTCAAGAGTTCATTGATGAGGTCTACAAGATTTTATCTATTATGGGTGTGAGGCTAGAGGATAAGTTGGAGATGGTGGCCTATAAACTTAAAGGGGTAGCACAAATATGTTACAATCAATGGAAGGAGGTAAAGGGAGTCAACAATGTAGTTCTATGGGAAGAGTTCAAGGCAGCCTTTGTAAATCAATTTTTCCCTCTTGAGCTTAGGGAAGCTAAATTGGTAGAATTTATGAATCTGAGACAAAGTTCTATTAGTGTGAGGGAGTATGCCCTCAAGTTCACTTAGCTTTGAAAGTTTTCTCCTCATTTGGTTGTCGTCCCAAGGTCAAGAATGAACAAGTTCATGATGGGTGTATCCAACTTTGTGAGTGAAGAATATTGGTCCGCCATGTTGATTAGTGATATGTACATGTCATGCTTGATGACTTATACCAAACAAATGGAAGAGGATAAATTGAGGAAGAGTTCATGAGGCTAAGAAGGTCCGTTTTAAGGGTAAGTTCCAAAAGAGTGGTTGATTCCATTGAGGCTAAGGGTGTTCTCATGCATTTCAAAAGAGGGTTGCAAATGATTTTTTAAGGGCCCAAGGTGGTAAGGGTGTGTCTCCTATTGATGTGTGTTCGAAATGTAGTAAGGGTCATGGTAGCCCATGCTTGAGGGACACAGTTGCTTGTTATGTTTATGGGGAAATCGGCCAGCAATAGATTGCTCTTGAAATCACAACAAGGGTAAGGAGTTTCATCCACAAGGTGATAATGTAGTTCCTTTAGGTGAGAGGTGGCCGACAAGGTGGTGCCCGAAGGCACAATTAGTTTTATACTTTGCATGGGAGGCAAGGGCTTGATGAGGTCCCCAATGTTGTTAACTGTATGTTGAAAATCTTTGACTTTGTATGCATGCATTGATTGATCCAAATGCCACTCTTTCTTTTGTTACCTCCTTTGTTGCCAAAATGTTCCATGTTGAGTGCGAATTATCACATGAGTCATATGAGTTATCTACTCCTATTAGAGCAACTATTGTTGCTAGAAAGGTCCATAGAAGTGCTATTTGCGTCTTGCATAAAATGTTTACTTGTTATCTTGTTGAGTTGGACATGGTTGATTTTGATCTCATTCTTGGGACGAATTAGTTGCATGCATACTATGCTTCTATTGATTGTAGAACCCATAGGGTCAAATTTCGATTCCCAAGTGAACCAGTCCTTCAGTGCATGGGAGAGTCATGATGTGGTGGTCAAAGGTAGGTTCATCTCTTGCATTAACGACCATACGCTAATCTCTAACGGGTGTGTTTACCAATTTGTGAGGATTAGGGATGTGGAGTCCAAAGTTCTTCCCATATAGTCGGTTCCAGTTGTAAATGAGTTTCTTGATATCTTCCCAAATGATGTTCCTAGTGTTCCTCACAAAAGGAAAATAGATTTTGTTATAGATCTCCATCCTGAAACTCATCCCAATTGTATTCCCCCTTACTATATAGTCCCAGCGGAGTTGAAGGAATAATTAAGGGACTTTTTGGATAAGAAATTTATTAGGCCTAGCCAATCATCTAGGGTGCGCCAGTGTAGTTTGTGAAAAAGAATGATGGGTCCCTTAGAATATGTATTGACTACTAGAAACTTAATAGGGTCACCATCAGGAATAGATATCCTCTTCATAGGATTGATGACTTTTTTGACCAATTGCAAGGGGCTACCCATTTCTCTAAATTGATCTTCGGTCCTGTCACGCCCCAAGTCCCGTTAGGGCGGACCGACACCCATTGCCGATAAGGCTCGGGAGAACCAACCTATATCTATGCACTTTCTATACATTTTATAATAGAGTTCTATAATTTAACATGCCTTTATGCAAGTAAATAGTGATACAGCCAAAAGGAAATGCATGTGACTAGACCGTTGGGCCATGGTGTCGAAAGTACGAGATATGACCACACTCTAATTTCATAGTCTACAAAGCCTCTAGAAAAGAGAAAGTATTGAATTAGGTTCGGGACATGATCCTCCTCAATTAACTGTACAATACAAACATGTAAGCTTTAGAACATACATAAAGCTCCAGAACAACCTGGAGCTTGGTAACAGTAGCTAGATATCCTGGACTCTACTGGGGAGATCTACTAGCACCTGTACCTTCAACATGAAATGCAGGTCCCCTGTAAGGGACGTTAGTACGAGATAATGTACTGAGTATGTAAGGCATGAAATATTATTTATGAAGTAACAACTTCAAATGAAACTATGCACTGGTATTGAATAAGAGACCAGCTTTGGATATACTTTGGGATCGTATACTTTATGCTCTTTATATTACCTCACCTTTACTGTATACTCTGTGCACATCATGTACTGTAAATGACCAACTGATTGGTGGTAAACTGTATCAGGATCGTTCCTTGCTAGGTTCTTCCTTAACCCCTCGGGCTACCACCGGTGATAGGATAATCCTTGGCTAGGTGATGCTTCCACCCCTCGGGCTACCACCTATCAAAAACTATATACTTTATCTTTCAATTACTTTTGAGATGACACTTTTGGTTGTCAAAATATTGGAGCTTTAGGGCTTTATATACAACATATGATGTATATATTATCATACAAGACAATATGACATTGAAGAGAGCATGTTACATACATAATGAAATGCATATAAGCTGAAACAACTCGTGAACTTTATTTAGCAATAAGAACTCATGTAACTTGGTATTCACGTGTATATGCTATTTGAAAGTGATCTTGTACAGGAAAATATGAACATGTGAAAAAAATAGAGAGACGGTTAATAGTTGTGACGGAGTTGGCAACTACCTTTATCTACCAAGGAGGACTCTATGTTTCATGCCAAATGATACGAAATCAAGTAGCCTTACATAACTCGTTATATGACCTCGTTATAACCTTGGAGTGGCTACTTTTCCCTCAAATATTTATCTACTACATATTAGGTAATAAGACTAGTATTAGCAGCAACACAATACTTTTAGGCAGTCCAATATGATAAAACACTAACATCCGGACAACAAGCTTATAACTATCGCCCCAAAGGCATTCCTTCTATCTTGTTACTTATAATCGTATTTTCTTTCAGCCATTCTTATGTACACATTATATACATCATGTTTTAGTTCCATAATAGTCTTACAAAAGTCGACAATGCATAACACATAACAATACTACACAACCTACAAATGGACAACATAACGTTACCCCCCTTCACTACATTTCAATGTTGACAATTCCAATCTTGTTCCAACTCTAACCAAACTGTTCCGACAACATATAAACACACAAATATTACAAAAATAGTCTTAGAACATCACCCAAGAAGTCATGAAGGACGTGAGCCAATAGCTTTCCATCCAACAGCCCACAACTTCCAACCAACATCACACTTAAGTTAGCACAATCAAACTCACTATTTAAATGAAACCAAAGTCAGGGCAGAAACCTTAGGGTAATATCTATAACTCAAACCATATTAAGAACATCAAATTCTGTTCATAATATAGCCCACAAACCATATAGGAGTCACTAAAACAAAAGGCAAGGGTGCAACAATTTTCTGAACACATGCTGCCCAGAATTTCTAGCATAACATACTATCATATACCTCTTTATTTTCATGAAGTAACCTTACTAAAAACATAACTATAATCAGTTACCTTTATCTTCAAAGTTTTGATCCTACTTACAAACCCTAAAAGATCCTTTTGGCTACTGCTCAAGGTCAAGAAATGTTGAGAGAAAACTTAGAAGGTAAAGCTATTTTTTTCTGTGCAAGTGGAGAATTATTGGGGAACTATTTTGACCCCTTTTATAAATCTATTTGGACGAATTTCTTTTGAGCTTTTGAACAAATAATACCTCATATACTTAGGCTGATTATTCAGCAGTTGGTTCCCCGAAATTGGGCCTAAATGGGCATCAAATCTGATGGATCTTGGCTGCTAATTTCCAGTTTTCTCCTTAGTTGCTTTTTGCCCCAAATAGCCAAGTGGTTTGTGTTAACACTTGGGCCCTTCTTACATTCTTCTTGGACTAAAAATAAGGTCCATTCCATAAAATGGATTTTATCGTTAATCGAACTTGGGAAAATTCGACATCGGACCTCATCTCCGTTGAGCTAGCAAATTTAAGCTAAGAAATTAGGTGACTCACCTGCTAGATTATTAAGTCATACATACGCCTTAATTCTCTTACTTTGTTTAGAGATGTGATATCCTCAATTTAACGCAAAACACTTATACTCCCGACTTCCTTAAGCATACACGTACATATCGCCCATTAACATGAGATCCAAGCATTTTCAAGAGTTGATGCTAATTTGACCGACCCATATCATGATTCATTCACATAGCATTAGTACATGTAAAATGTGGGGTGTTACTTCTATCCCCCCTTAGGAACATTCGTCCTCGAATGTTAGCATAATTGGGTAGCTTAACCATGTATAAACTTTTATTTAAACAAACCTTTGCCAACAAACTAAGTATTTAATCACATGTACCTATTAGTGTCCCAATTATACATGTTGGGCGTCCTCCTTAGCTTAAAATAAGTAAGGGTATTTTGACTTCATCGCGTCGTCGGCCTCCCAGGTTATCTCTTCTACTTGTTGATTTCTCCAAAGTACCTTCATTGAAGCTATTTCTTTATTCCTCAGCTTCCTAAATTGAAAATCTAGAATAGCAATAGGTACCTCTTCATAAGTAAGTTCATCTGTAACCTGCACGTCCTCAATAGGAGTGATATGGGATGGGTCACCTATACATTTTCAAAGCATTGATACATGGAAAACTAGATGAACCATTGAAAGCTCTTGGGGTATCTATAGCTCATATGCAACCTACCCGATCTTCTTAATAATTTCTATGGCCCTATGTAACGTGGGCTCAGTTTTCCTTTCTTACCGAACCTCATAACTCCATTCATTGGAGACACCTTTAAAAATACCCAATCTCCTACTAAATATTCCAGCCCTCTCCTCGTAGCATATGCATATGATTTGTGACTACTTTGGGCCATTTCTAGACACTGTTATTTTACCTTAACTTTTTCCACAGCTTGTTGAACTAGATCTTAGCACAAGCATGGTGTTTTCCCCCACTTCAAACAATCCAATTGGAGGCTTCCTTCCAAACAAAGCTTCATAAGGTGCCATCTTGATACTAGAGTGGTAACTATTATTAAAGGAAAATTCAATAAGGGGCAAATGGTCCACCCAGCTACCTTTAAAGTCCAATGCACAAGCTCGCAACATATATTCAAGTGTTTGAATGGTGAACTCTGCTTTATCATTAATTTGAGGGTAGAATGTTGTACTCAAATTTACTTGTGTCCCTATACTACTTTGTAAGGACTTCCAAAACTTTGTAGTGAATTGAGCTCTTTGATCAAATGTAACGGAGACTGGGACGCCAAGTGGCCTGACTATCACTTTGAGGTATAGCTTAGCATACTCTTAAGCTGTATAATCACTCCTGACAGGTAAAAAAGTGTGCTGACTTTATGAGTCTATCAATTATTACCCATATAGAGTCAAACTTCTGAAAGAGGTAAACTGGTAACAAAGTCCAAATTGATCATATCCCACTTCCAAGTTTGAAGTTCTATACACTGCATATAATCTCCTGGCTTTTGGTGTTCTACCTTCATGTGTTGACAATTTGGACATTGAGCCACAAATTCTCCAAGGACCTTTTTCATTCCTCCCCACCAACACTCTCCCTTTAGGTCATGGTACATCTTAGTCGATCCTAGATGGATGGAATATCGAGAATGGTGGGCTTCTTCCATTATCCTCTTTCTTAACCCATCAATATCAAGCACACATAATTTGTTTTGGCAGTAAAGCAGTCCATTTTGTGTAAGGTAAAAGCCCTTTATCACACCCTGACTCACCTTTTCCTTAAGTTGTCATAGAATAGGATCCTCGAACTGTTTTACTTTCACCTCCATTACTAATGAAGACGTCGCTGCATTATGTACAATAACCCCATCCTTTAAGGTTTCAAGAAGGCAAATCCCTAAACTGACCAGTTGACATAGATCCTTAGGCACCCCTTAACTAAACATGGCCTGTTCACCAATAGTCATAACTGCCTTATGACTCAGAACATCAGCTACCACATTTGCCTTCCCTGGATGGAATATTATATCAATGTCGTAATCCTTTATTAGTTATATCCATCTTCGCTGTCGCAACTATAGATCCTGCTGCTTAAAAATGTATTGCAAGCTCTTATGATTAGTATATATGTCAAAGTGAACCCCATACAAATTGTGGTGCCATATTTTCAAAGCAAACACAACCGCTGCTAGCTCAAGATCATGAGTTGCGTAATTCTTATCATGTGGTAGTAGTTGTCTGGATGCATAAGTAATTACCCTACCATGTTTTGTCAGCACATACCCTAAGCCAACTCCTGAAGCATCAAAATACACTACATACCCCTCGATGCCTTCTAAAAGTACTAGCACAGGTGCAGAAGCTGGCTTATTTTTCAGTTCCTGGAAGCTCCTTTCACATGCATCACTCTATTGGAATTTGGTTGCCTTCTGTGTCAACTTTGCTAGAGGTGGAGAAATGGAAGAAAAACCTTCAACAAAGCTTTTGTAATAACCTGCCAAACCTAGGAAGCTCCGAACTTCCATGGGCGTCATTGGCCTTGGTCAATTTTTCACAGCATCTATATTTTTATTAATCAACTCTTATTCCCTCCTCAAACACAATATGAACCAAGAATGCCACTGAGTTTAGCTAAAATTCACATTTAGAAAACTTGGGATACAACTGTCTATCATGAAGAACATGTAACACTTGTTGTAAGTGATTTACATAATCCTTTTCTGACCTTAAGTATACCAAAATGTCATCTATAAATACTATCATGAACACATCCAAGAATGGCTTAAATACACTGTTCATCATATCCATAAAAACTGCTGGTGCATTCGTTAGCCTAAATGACATAATAAGAAATTCAAAGTGATCGTACCGTGTTCTGAAAGCAGTCTTAGTTATATCTTCCTCCTTCACCCTCACTTGGTGATACCCTAATCTCAGATTAATTTTTGAAAAGCATTTGGCACCCTTTAACTGATCAAACAAATCATCAGTCCTGGGGAGGGGGTATGTATTCTTAATTGTTACCCTATTCAATTGCCGATAGTTGATACACATTCTCAAGTTGCCATCCTTTTTGCGTATAAATAACACTATGCACCCCAGGGAGGCACACTAGGTCTTATAAAATCCTTCTCCAATAAGTCTTTCAATTGCTCTTTTAATTAACGCAACTTTGTCAGGGCCATGCTATACAGAGGGATAGAAATAGGTTGAGTTCCTGGAAGTAAGTGAATACCAAAATCTATTTCTCGTTCAGGAGGTAAGCCTGGAAGTTCATCAGGGAACACAACAACAAATTCATTCACTACTGGGACTGATTGAAGAGTTGGCGATTCTCCCTCCATATCCTTTACTCTAACTAAATGAAATATATACCCCTTAGATATCATATTTTTGGCCTTAAGACAAGAGATAAACTTCCCCTTTGGTGCCCCAATATTGTCTTCTCGTTCAAGAACTGCCTCATTTGGAAAGTGGAAGTACACTTTCTTAGTTAGGCAATCCACGGTCGCATAGCAAGAAGATAACCAATCCATACCAATTATAACATCAAATTCCACCATGTCTAACTCAATAAGATCAGCCAATGTGTCACGATCACAAACAATTACTATAAATCCATAGTAAACCCTTCTAGCCGTAATAAATTCACCGGTTAGTGTAGACACTTCAAATGGTTATTCAATAATTTGGGTGTTCTCTTAAGCTTCCTAGCAACTAGTGGGGTTTAGGGCTCATTGTCAATTAATGTACGTATATTGTGAGAGAATATGGACAATGTACCTGTGACCATATCAGGTGAAGCTTCCAATGTTTGTCGACTCCCGAGGGCATAAGTGCGATTCTAGACCCCGCTAGAGCTATCTATTTCTCCAACATCTCTACCACAACCCATAGGTGCTTGTTGAACCCTACCTAATGGAGGAACTGTCGATGATAATGCAACAGCTGATCCAGTAGATTGTGCTATATCACCCATATACCTTCTCGGGCAATCTTTCATCATGGGCCCTGGCGCACCGTACCAATAAGAAACATTTGTTCCAACATGACATATACCTGGATGACTTCTTCCAAACTATTTACAAGGCTTCCTTGGAGTCATTGGCTGGCCTACCGATCCTCCTGTTGTCCGTAAACCTTGTTCCTCACCTCATTGACCAAACTAATTACTTGTAGACCCTTGAAGTTGTGGTGGAACACTGGCTGCAGAATAGGAGAATGATGGCCTAGGCGGTCTATTAGAAAATCGAGGCCTAAAATCACCTTGGGACAGTGTAAACTGCCCTAAAGACATGGTCCTCTTAGATATCGCCCTTTCTAACTCCTTTATCCTTCTCCTTTTCCTTTGATCCTCCAATTTCTGTGCAAAAGCTTGCATTCTTACTATATCCTTGTCTTTATTCAATGAAACAATCATATAGTCTCTGACCAAATACGCATCCAATCTATCCACATATCGATGAACTCTGTCTGCCATAGTAGCAACTACATTAGGAGCATACCTGGATAGGGAATTAAATTGGAGATTATAATCCCACATGCTCATATTCCCCTAGTGGAGATTCAAGAACTGAACTGCACGGGCCTCTCGGATCTCTAATGGTAAGTAATGGTCAAGAAATGGCTCTTTGAACTCCTTCCAAGTGGTTGGGGGAGCATCTATATCTTTTGATTGCTTCCAAGCTTCATACCACAATATAGCCATACCCTTGAACCTATATGCCGCTAACTCGACAGCTTCTGTACCACTCACATACATAACATGTAAAATGCGCTGAATCTGATCAATAAAGTCTTGGGGATCTTCATTAGGATCAGACCCAGTGAAGGCTGAAGGTTCCAAATTGAGGAAGTCACGTATCTTCATGCCAACTGCCTTATTTGTACCACCTGTACCCGTAACTGGACCTTCCTGTCTTTTGCCTTAGCCAACAACTACGCGAATCAGTAGTTAAAATACATTTCTCAAATCCTACACCATAGCATTAATAGGTGGTTTTGGGGGAATTTCACTATTCTGGGTTCATCAGGAGCTTGAGGGGTTAGAGATATCCATGACAGAGACTCATCTTGAGCCTTATTTCGTTATGTCACATGACTAGGCAAACCATTCACCACTTCTACTGCCTTTCCTTTACCTTCGTTTTTCCTGGTTTCTGGCATATTTACTCGCTGTACAAAACAATTTAGGAGTTAGACATAATTCACCTAGCTCTGTGGCACAATCTAAAGAATGAAAGGAAAGTAACAACTGCTAAATGCCACGTAGCCTCCTGCTTATAATATGGTGCACAACACATCGATATATAAGACATTACATTGACACAGCTTTGTAGACTCGCTAGGATGAGCCATTCTGATACCACTTCTGTCATGCCCCAAGTCCCGTTAGGGCGGACCAGCACCCGTTGCCGATAAGGCTCGAGAGAACCAACCTATATCTATGCACTTTCTATACATTTTATAACAGATTTCTATAATTTAACATGCCTTTATGCAAGTAAATAGTGATACAGCCATAAGGAAATGCATGTGACTAGGCCGTTGGGCCACAATATTGAAAGTACGAGACATGACCACACTTTAATTTACATAGTCTACAAATCCTCTAGATAAGAGAAAGTATCGAATAAGGGTCGGGACAGGCCCCGCCTCAATTAACTGTACAATACAAACATGTAAGTTTTAGACCCACACAAAGCTCCAGAACAACCTGGAGCTTGGTAACAGCAATTGGATGTCCTGGACTCTACTAGGAAGATCTACTAGCACCTGTACCTTCAACATAAAGTGCAGGTCCCCTGTAATGGACGTCAGTACGAGATAGTGTACTGAGTATGTGAGGCATGAAATATTGTATATGAAGTAACAACTTCAAATGAAACTATGCACTGGTGTGGAATA
>JAOTQR010000109.1:8583135-8597805 GCA_025774065.1 Solanum ossicruentum | reverse complement strand
CACCTTAAGGCCTTTACACCCCACACAAGGCCAAGGGCCACTTCAAGGAAGCTCCACACGATCTGTAAAGAACCATGCGGATCATGAAGGCTTCCATGAAGCGTCACCTTGGTCCAAAACTTTTCAAAATTAAATTTCCATGCTCCGAGGTCGTACAAACTCCGGGTCCTTATATCTGTAAGCTATATTATTGTAGATGGAAATACTTGCCAAAGTTTTCTGATGTAAGAGAGATAGTTTTATCCTGAACCAACTGTACACAAACTTCACATAAAAACAACATTGTTTGCATTTACTTGCCTTACTTTGTCTTCGTGCTCGTTATAAGTATGAAACAGAAAGTAAGTTCTTATGTACAATCTTATTGCCATTTGAGAAAAAAAATTTCCTTTTCATGCTTTTCCATAGAAAGCTTTCTAGACTCTTATGACCAAAATTGATCTTGGCAAAAAAGATTTTGTTGGAATCTATGACATTGAGATAGGAGCACCTCACAAGGGCTCTATTTAGGCTAATGGGAATGGATGAAGGATCCAGAAGTATATGATACTGTCTGACCAATTGCGTTATGATATTTTTCTCTGTTCATGAACTGCTCCAAATGAGTTTCATGTGTCTTTTACTTTTAGTCTATAGATTTTTGTTATATTAATTAATTATAAGATATCAAATAACTTGTACATATGAACCAACAATCACATATGCTTTCTCTTTTAATTGAGTTTGTCAGTCTAGTGTGGATTGATAATGGGCGCTAGGCATGATATTAAAATGAATGGCATTCCAATCCATAATACCATCCACCTTGATAGGTTAATACGAATGAACTTTTCTTTTACTTCAGCTACTTGTTGACCACCTCCTATTGTCATTCTAGCTTAAGTAGAGTGTTGTGTGCGAGAACCTTTTAAAAGTTAAATACGCTATTATTTTTATCTATTATCGTATTAAGTCTAATGCAAAATCATAGGATATGAACGACAAAATGACCTCAATTCTCGTCAACAGTAGAAAACGAGAATCAACCTATTAGGTGAATGTTGGAGGAGATAATCAAGGGAAAGCATTGAATTCAAGGTATAAAAAAGAGTAAAATGATGGTTCTTAGTCCAGAAAGCTTCACTGTAAAATTTTTCTTTCTTTTTCTCTGTCTCTTAAAGCTCTAATTTCTTTCTCACAAGCCCACAATCTATATTCCAAATGTCTCCACACTGTTTTTTTAGGAATCATCCATTACTTCTCTTTTCCCAAATAGTAGTAATTGCATATTTAAACATTGACATGTGCATTATGTCACACATAGTCAGCATCAAATCTTAGCTTTATCAATATATAAACACCATCAACCCTTACACTTTCTTCATCAATTAAAAAACAGACAGATTATCAGTTAAGGTATCTTCAAATTCTATTATGTTTTTACTGTATTGCTCTAATACAATCCCTGAAAAGTTCTACCAATTTATTTGCAAGAATACTAAGAAGTCTACTATAGAGATGAGTAGAAATGTTTAGACAGAGATATTTAGTATTTTGTGTTTTACATTTGGCCACGCATAGAGAAATTGATGGATAAATTAAATAATATCTTATAATATATGTAATATTTTAAATTAAATTTTAGGTAGAATGTCAATCATAAAAGTGTGTAAAATGACATTTCTAATCTTGAATGAATATTACAAAAGTACAAGCTATCGTCGGCAATTCAAGAAAAAGTTGAAGAACAGAGAGTACAAAGGTCTTAAACTACTTTTGTAAATAATATCCTAAACACATATTATTAAAATTACAATTAAAATTGCAACAAACACTTTAAGAAAGAAAAAGAACATCTGGCAGAAAATTATTTTTAAAATCTACAGAAATAGTAACCCATTATTTCCTATAAGCCCAAACATCTAGATTAGGTTAAAGAAACTATATTTAGATGATATATCCTTAATTGAAGTCCCGACTCTCGAGACACTCTGTAAAATCTTCTAGTTCCATATGATTAAGCAGTAAAATACTGATTTTTTTCCGAAAGAAAGAAAGCATCTTCATGGGAAGAACCTTTTGAGGCCACCAGATATTGGGAATGCTGAAAAGAAGTCCTATAAAACATCTTTTCAATGAATTATCAAGGTACGATAGAGCATCTATTTTTGAAAAATTTTGATTATATGATCTTTTCGCGGCATTAGGACCAACTGCTGGGACAAGATCATCTTTTGACAGATGTGCACTTGGGAGGTCTCCACCATCTACAATAATAGAAAGATTTGTGTTAGAATCAAGAACACTTTCAGAATCTGCCAAGACAAGCTTAAAATGAATAGAAAACTCAAAATTATATTTTTAAGATTGAAGTTCAATTCATCTAAAATTATAAACGAACACCTGTTAATTCAAAAGTAAAATTGATAATGCTGAAAATTACCTTTCTCTGTCAGATCTGAAAGTAATTGTAGTAGTTTATCAATTCTTAGCCCTATGGTATCAAAATCATTACCAATTTTGATTCTCTCACAAAGAAGAACAGAAATTCGAGAAATTTGTTGATTCTTAGCCCTTTCGTATCAAAATCACTACTAATTTCTATTCCCTCAAAAAGAAGACTAAACATTCTAGCAATTTCAATTTCATTCTTAGCCCTTTAGTATCAAAATCACTATCAATTTCAAATTCTTTTATAAAAAAGAACAAAAAGTTCGAACAATTTGTAAATAGTAGGGGAGCTCGTGATTTTCTTCAGCCATCATTAATGACAGGAGAGCTTGCGATTTACTTAAACCACCGCTATATCACCTTTGAAGATGAGCATATTGTGATAAAAATAAAGAATAATCTAGATGCTTGAGATAAGAATGAATTTTGCTAGAAGATTAAAGGAATACGTATTTTTGATAAAGTATCAATAGGATTAAATGACTATATATACATATATATACACACACCCATGCTTGTTTAATCAGCCACCTAGTTTCTACATGTTGTGTCTAAAGGGTGTGAATTTGTATATAGTTTTGTATTCAATTGTGACAAGATAGAGTTTGAGTGTCTAGATGAGACTTCAAACAAATTTAAAGGACTGTAATAAAATGATAATGTATATCAAAATAAGGATATTTTTAATTAAAGATTCTCGGAGTTAATACTAAATTTTATATTGTTGGAATTAGAGAAATTGTGTCCCATTTTATTATTCAAATAGCTGTTCAAAGTGAAGAATAACAATAACTGAAGGCTTAAAATTTACGTATAACGTTACTGGTGTGAAATGAAAGCAATAGAATTGCACATGAGAAAAGCCAATAAATTAGTCAAAACAGAAAGAAAGGTCTGTTGGCTGCATTCGATAGGTTTGGCCACAGCAATCAACAATGTCCAAATCGTCTAATAATATTCTGAGTGCTCTCCACGTGTCCAATTCTCATTTGGTGGCACTTTAAACGTGCTTTCTTTTTATAAAATATTCATAGTTATGTAGCTTATTCCCCAACTTTTCTTTCTCTCTTCACTTTATACCCCACACTCTGATTACCGGAAAATAGACTCATCGCCATTTTGGTATTCTAGATAAGAGTTTCTGGTACACAACAAAGTTAACCCACCCCTATCCAGGGACAAAACAGAAGAGTAAAGTTCAAAGCTCTTGTTATGTCCTCATCTATGCATGAAATTTTTATAGCAAGTATATGTTTAGCTTCCACTACAAGTTTCTCTCCAGTTGATTCCTTTGAATTTATTTTTTGGGGGTTTAATGTGCATGACTCCCACTTCTTTGGTTTTTTGAAAATCGAGTCTTATCAAGAAAAAGGGGTTATCTTTTTTGGCCATTCTTTGCAATTTTAGATCGGTGGGAGTTGTTTGAAGTTTTGAATCAAAGTGAATTTTGGAGTCCTATTTCACTTGAGTTGAGTTGTTTGGAAGTTAGCAGCTTATATTTCTGAAAATTGTATTGAACAAGTGTTAAAGGAAGAAGCTTTTCATATGAGGGTTCAAGTTTTTGCTACCATCTGGTAACATGAGAAGATAGTATTGGGGAAAGATTGAGGTGTATGTGAGGGTTGAGGATGAGGCATTCAGGGATAATCTGATACGAGTTTTTGCAACCATGAGTTGCAGTGAGAAGAGCAGAGAAAGAGAAGAGCAAGAAAATCCTGTTGGTAGTGTACATAAATATGTTGAAGGTGTTTCGCAGAATGGATCAATAGTACCCTCAACACAATTAGCTTTTGATGAGAGAGTGCTGGTCGATCCAAAACAACTCTTTATTGGAACAAAAATTGGTGAGGGAGCTCATGGAAAAGTTTATGAAGGAAGGTAGGTAATGCTGTTCTTGCAATGTTATAATGTTATCCATATTTTCTATAGGCTAATGATTTGAGGTAATAGTTTCCTGTTGTTGATACGGAAGGTTGCAATAGCAGTGTAGTGCTGATCATCTCTGGTGCTCTGCCGCATTTCATTTCCTACTTTAGTATTGTGATGCTGTTAGCCTGTAACTAGTGGATTATGCTTTAGGTGATTGACCATGGTGCTATTGTTCCATTGGTTTACTAGTTAGGTACTGCTATTTAATTAGAAAATGTAACATGAGAGTTTGCTTGTCATTTGGAAAGGGCTTACAATTGGAAATCCATATAATGTCTTACGTAATAACTGCGAGTAATTATTTTCTTCTGCTGATGTTTCTAATTTGGCTATTTCTCTGTCTTGATAAGCAGTCAAACGTGATAATTTCTGTAATTTAAACAGCATGAAGATACAGAAGATTTGTGTTTTTTTGTTGTTTGCTCTGGTCTTATTATTCATTTTTCATCTATCAAAAAATGGTCATGTCTCTCCAGGTACGGTGATCAAATTGTTGCAATAAAAGTTCTTAATGGTGGTAACACCTCAGAAGAAAGAGCTTCACTTGAAAGCCGTTTTGTTCGGGAAGTTGTTATGATGTCAAGAGTAAAACATGAGAATCTTGTAAAAGTAAGTATCGTTTTCTTTTTCTTGGAAGTTCTTTAGATTCCAAATTAAGATTCCGATTAGTTTTTCAAAGTGTTGTGTTTAACTCCCGTTGAACAGTTAATTTTTGTTAAGTTTAGCAGGCAGTATGGTGTTAGCTAGTAAATATTCACATATATGGTTGTATAGATTCTGTAGTTAGCTGATGTTGCTTTGCCTATTAAGTAGCTGGAGCTAAGCCATTTACATTTTTTGCGGCCATTCACTTGATGGTTTGTGTTTGCAGTTTATAGGAGCTTGCAAGGATCCTTTGATGGTTATAGTTTCAGAGCTACTGCCTGGAATGTCCCTTCGAAAGTACTTGGTCAGCATTCGGCCAAAAGTGCTTGACCTTCACGTGGCATTAAATTATGCTCTTGACATTGCTCGGGCCATGGAATGTTTACATGCCAATGGCATTATACATAGAGATCTAAAACCTGGTATCACTTGGCTAGCCGAGCTATCCTAGAATTTCTTTTTTGTTGTTACTGTAGTTATTCATTGAAATGTTAAACAGGCCAGATATTATATTTTTGGACTAGATTCTTTTATCCATCATATGCTACTGCTGGAAGAGTTCTTTTCTCCGGGTTATCTTATTATTTTATGTTGGCTCTTCAATGGTCAGTAATCTAAGTACCATGGCAGGAAGAAGTTATTGGTGCAGTCATTGTGGTATACATTTGGCTCCACCATTCACTTCATTGCATGCTATATCACTTTTTTTTCTTATAAAAAGAATCTCAATATGTAGGTAAGCTAAAAGAGGATAGCAACTCATTTTTACCTTATATTTTCCCTTGATGTATGGTTCAATTTATTCTGCTAACTTGGAATTTTTTCTTAAGTTGTCATCAATCGCTTTTTACCTTCCCTGTTTCCCTTGTTTGTGTTTGTGTTTGTGTTTTTTTTTTAATTCTTTTGTTTTTTAATCTTCTCCCGTCTAAGAATGAGCACATGTGAAATGTCATTCATGCAGACAATTTGTTGCTCGCAGACAATCAGAAGTCTGTGAAGCTTGCAGATTTTGGGTTAGCAAGAGAAGAGACCCTCACTGAGATGATGACAGCAGAAACTGGGACATACCGGTGGATGGCACCTGAGGTTTGTATCTATTTTAGCCACATGTTAATCAACCCCATAATATCACGGGTGAACCATGTAGTTTACTCACTGGACATTTAAATCAGCTCCACTTTGAAAGCTGTTGGTTGTTATATTGTTACCAGATTTTAAAAAAAAACTTGTGGGTTGCTATATTTTCATATCAAGTTATCAATATCTCTTTGTATGGAAGATTAAATTATTGGTGATATAAACTTACATGGTTGAATAAAATGTTTAGGGACAGTAACTATAATTCCACTAATGGAACTTGAGAAGGCTACACTTTGCATTTGCTCATCTGATAGATTGGTAATGTGGGAATTATGATGCTGAATGGTATTATGTACCTGCTGCATATGAATATATGCTCAAGTAGTGACATCAGAATTATTTGCAAGTTAGAGGTGAAATATGACACAGTATATAGGTGATGATTTGAAAACCTAACTTACATTCTATTTACCCACCTCTAGAAATTGTAGCACAGAAAAGGAGTTTCCTTAACTTACATTAAAAAGGAAATCTATACCCCCAGGGATTTGATTGTGGTAAGAGCACAGTGTGTGATTTGAAACGCTACATACAAAAGCATAATATTTTAGTGGGGACGGGTGGGGGGTCCATTATCTATCAAGTATCGAAGTATGTCACCGTCCCCTGGGAATTTCTCTGTTATCCAAAGGATACTTAAAAAGAAAATCTTTATTTGTAATTTTTATTTTTCTTCTGTTCTGAATCACAGTACTATGATCTTGATCTGAAGCAAGCCTTGAACTATTTTCCTTTTTAACTTTTGAAGGGATAAATGGACTGTGTACTTTGGCATGATAATATTCGTATCCAATTTATTATCTTTAAGGCTGTTCAATGTTGTTGTCATCATTTTCCGAAAATCCCCTTGTAAACTTACTATCCTTCCTAGTTAATTTGGTAATTTGGAGCCCTCAAATACGTATGCATTTTGTGGTACTCCTGTTGTTATTCCCCAATGAACTGTCACGAGTCTACTATATATTTTATGACATGATGGTGTGTACTAATGCATTGATCAAGTTCAAATCATTTGTCCTTTCTCTCTTTGTACTTATTCATTCAAAAATGTTCTTACTTGGGTCAGTTTCAATATGTTTTCTATGTTTTATCATGAATTTTCAAGGTTTCCCTTATCTGAATTAATTGTTGTTGCAGTTGTACAGCACAGTTACATTGCGTCAGGGAGAGAAGAAGCATTATAATAACAAGGTCGATGTTTATAGTTTTGGTATTGTCTTGTGGGAATTATTGACAAACCGCATGCCATTTGAGGGAATGTCGAATTTGCAAGCTGCTTATGCTGCTGCTTTTAAGGTACAAAGGTTTTTTTTTGCCTCCATCAAGCTTTTCCTTAGTACATTTATTGCAATTTAACAGAGTATGGTCTTTGTTATTTTTGATTATGACTGTAGAGATAGCCACTGTCACGACCCAAGCCTAGGGCCTAGATGTGACACAGCGAATGAGAACCCAACGGGTCCCCAAACACGCTTCTTAGCATATCATTTACACATCCTTGGTCGCGGAAGTGATTAAACAACAACAAGAGTATAAATAGGGATAAAGGGACTAAGGAAAGTCTTTAATAGCATAAATCATAAATAGTCGAATCTCAAAGCATAATTACATAACTTGTCCAACAGCACCTCTAACATAGATCGGGCGGGGGCCAAGACAACTTTCCAGGCTCACCTTTTTAGTATCAAGGTCCAACATAAAGAGAGAACCAAAATAAGAGTGCAAAGCTAGTGTCCCAGTACTTGAGGACTCACCAATAGCTTATCTTCAAGGTGACCAACTAGCCACGGGGAGCATGATCATGAGGGGCTCCGGTTCCTACATCCGGTTCCTACATGGTAACATCATGTAGGCATAGAGTATGCTCGAGTACGTTTGAATGTACTAAGTATGTAGGATGCAATGCAACAAAAGATACACAACATAGTCAAAATGCATATACATAAGCAATGGGTGAGTATAATAGCAATATGACATGCATGATCAATGCTTAAAGTAAAACATGCTTATATAGAACATATTACATATGTAGGAAGAAACCATCATCATAGACCAAGCAACTAGTACTTGGAATCCAGGTATATCACCCCCTTGGAAGGTGATTAAGGTATCTACCCCTCAATTGATAGTACGGGCCCAGCACCCCCGACAAGGTGGTCAAGGTATATACCCCTCTACATGGTAGTACGGGCCTATCACCGCCTGATTAGGTGGCTAAGGTATATACCCCTCAACATGGTAGTACGGGCTTAGCACCCCCCAACAAGGTGATTGAAGTATATACCCCTCAATTGGTAGTACGGGCCTAACACCCCCCAACAAGGTGATTGAGGCATAGCACCCCCTTAACAAGGTGTGGTCAACTTACAACACTATAGACACTTTTCATGAAATCAACACATATATACATCTCTTTCATCATCATAAAGTCACTTAACTCATAAGCCATGCAATAAACCTTCAATAACTCAAGAACCCTTAACCGGTCATTTTATCAAACACTTGGTGGGTGTGTAATGCTAGTTCAAAATCATGCAATTAAAGAGTGAAATCATGTGAGAAAACTTAGTGTAAATCCACCCACCAACACTTAGTAATACCCTTAAAACCCCTCATCAAATCTCATGGTAGATCGTAGACTCATAGCTCAAATCATGCTTAAATAGTCAACATTCATGAAACCCCAACATAGTTTATAATCAAATTCATAACAAGAGATACTCATAGTTAATTTTACTTGAAAACATGTAATATACATAAAAAGGAAGGTTGGGCACCATAGGTGGAAGGACCCAATGGTTAAAATCTATATACCTCAAATTTAAAGACTTCCTTGAAAAAGATTTGAATGAGAACTTGAAGTTTGAATGAAGTTCTTGAGATCCAGAAATGAGTTTGGGACACTTAAATTTGAGTGAAATATTTGTCTCTGTGTTAGAGAGGGTTTTGGGGAATGTCTTGAATGATATGAGGTTGAAAAATGACTAAGTATTAGTGTTTTTACGCATAGGAAGGCTTAGGCCCAAGACCCTAAGGCCTTGGATTGAAACAGGAAAACTGGCAACAAAATACACTGAGCCGTCGCGGAGCCAACACGAATAGCTTCTGGAAATTGAAATTTTGCAAATTTCGTTTTTCGCTACGGGTCCTCTAAAATTCGGGTTATACCTATCTCCCACTCAATTTTTTCTCCTGAACAAGAATATGAAGTCGGATTTTCGATAACACGCACTGATTTTGAGATGTATGGAAATTACGATTATGGACATTTTCGAGGCACACTTTCGGGCTCTTTTTGGGCGTTTCAGCCATCCTTTGTAAGGGGTGGATTTACATGGGAGGTAGGGGGTTACCTCTTGGCGGAAAGTTATATTGTATAATATAAGATTGGATTTGAATATTATGAGTATATAATAATTAAACGAACCCCTTAACACACTTGGAAAGTGTAGCCCAGTGTTCAGTGGTTTTAACTTTTTGTCGAGGTTGTGGGTTCAACTACCCCTTCACGTCATATTTTGTTGTTTTTTCAAAGTTTTTCTCTCTCTCCTTTTTCAATGAGCAATGTCTTTGCTCATCCTTTTTCACTTCCTTTTTCATTTTTAATGAGTATGAACTTTGTCTTTTTCCGTCTCCTCTTTAATGAGCAATTGGCGGTACAATTTTAAAAATTTAGTTTTGTGTTTTTTTATTTTAATTAATTCATTCGTATGTTTTTATTATTTAATTTATCTTTTTCAATTTATGTAGCATCATTCTGGTTTTTACAATCAAACAATTTTATTTTGATTAAACTTTTCATTTTGTGTTTTTTGAATAAAATTACTATGTAAAAACTACAATAAGCAACATTAATTATTCTAATATATATAAAAATACGATAAGGCAAAGACGATAGTACTCAAAAAATGCTCACAGACACTAATCCCGATAAAACTTAAAAAACCCTTTTAGCAAACCCTTCCGCCCAAATCCGGTGGTCCTTCCGACCATCGGAATCCTCTCCTCTTCCCTTTCTTTCTTTCCTTGTTCTCCAAAACCCTTCGCCTCTTCCCTTCTTCGGTACTCTGCCGGAATCAGACCTCGTTTTTTCTTCTTCCCGATCGCTTTTGGCCCCTCTAGCTTTCCTTTACTTTTAGACCTTAAGTTCTGATGGGTGGTCTTCAAGATAATCAGGAGAGGATTATTTATTACAACGCTGGTTTTAAATCATACGAGATTGTCAGATGCGGTGATGAATCAGGTAATTGGTTCGAATGGGCAGAGCGCTGCAGGAATTTAATGAGAAAAGTCAAAATCAGCATTAAAGTATTACGATGGTTGGTGGCTACATTCATTGAAGCGTCAAAGTTTCAAGGTAACACTATTAAGATATGGAAGATAAAGGAGCATTACTCAAAGTATTTCTGTACTTTGAATTTAATGCTAATGGTAGATTTATCAGTTTCATCGGGATTCAGGGCATCAATAAGTCTGTTATCATAACTCCGAAAACTTACCAAGAAGGGTGGGGAAACATTGCGTACAAAATATCTAGGTTCATTTATGAGCCTAGCAAGGAGTTGAATTCGCAGGCCTTTAGACTAAGGAGACTGGAAGTGTCATACAAGGAAGCTTGCAGTTCTAGTAGATGGATGGCGACTCAGAAGCTGGTGGCCTCACTTTGACCTGTAAGGGATGGGCCATTGAGAGGGGAAAATGAACTGCTTAGGAGATGCATTGTCGGCAAATTTCGCAATCATCCCTATGAGCTTCCAGGTCTGAGTGACGTAACGAGATGGGCAAGCAACAATTGGAAGTCAGGCAATGGAGTCAACGTTTTTGCAATGAACGACGGTCAATTCCTCCTCGAACTACCTTCAAGATCTGTTGCTGAACATGTTTTTTCAGGTCGGTGGGCATGGAAGAAGGCTTCGGTGGATTTGCAATGGAGTCCAACAACAGGGTGTTGACCGGCGGAAGTTAGTAGAGATTGGGTCTGGATTAGGCTTACGGGTCTACCTCTATCTATGTGGTCAAAGGAAGCCTTCAAAAGAATCGGCGACTTGTGGAGATTTTATCGAGACAGAGGAGGAGACATCACTAAAAAACCATCTACAGTGGGCCAGGATAGAGGTGAAGGGGGACGGGGGAGGGTTCCGAGGCAGATTGAGATGACGGAAGGGGTTTCACCTATACTATTCTGGTATGGTGTGAAACTCCCGTCTCCGTCAGAAGAGTGGAACCAATTATAGCTAAAGAGGACTTTTGTCCAGTGGTCAAAAAAGGGGGACAGACCGTTTTAAAGAATTTTGCAGCGGAACCAGTGGAAGGAAGGAGGAATTTGAAATGTGGGGCACGTGGCAAGCATCCAGGGGGAAGGGGTTATAGCGGGAATTGGGTGGGGCAAAGTAAGGAACTTTTGGGCTCCTTTTTGGACCCAATAGTGGTGGATAGAGCCCAGGAGCCTGGTAGCCCATTTTCTCCACTAGATATTGTTGATATTGAAGGCCAAGCTTTTAATAAAGGGGCTCCTTTTTATATTGATAACTCAGAGGATGTTTTTTTAAATGCTGGAGAGCACCAAATCAGCTCAGCCCAGGAAGAGACATCTAGTTCCATTGAGTTGGCTGGGGATTCCGAAATTAATCAAACAGAGATTCAAAGTGAAGCAGACAAAATCATCATGATGGGAGGCAATTCCTCTGGGAATTCAGCTTCCAGATGAGTTCAGCCCACAGCCAGATCCTCCCGTCTGGATTCAACATCACATTATCAAATTGGGGAAAGAATTTGGAGTCAACTTTAAAGGGTGTGAGGAAAAAGCGTTGGAGCTTTTTCTCAAGATAGATGGCAATAAGATGGAAAATAAGAGTAACCAGAAGGCGAAAAAAACACAAAAAAGGAAGGGTATGGCTGAATTGAAAAGCTTGGAACTGGATACAAGTCTCATGAGTTATGGTACTAGAAGTAAGGGGGGTTTCCTAGTAATTAAGGATCAATGAAGCTGAGCATAGTTTCTTGGAGTGTGAGGGGATTAAACTGTTGTAAAAGAAGAGGTCTGGTCAGTAATTTGTTATCTATTTGGAAAGCTGATATAGTGTGTTTGCAAGAGACTAAACTGGAGGGGGAATGCTTCTAATCTAGTCAAAGAGATACGGGGAAGCAGTAGGCTGACCATGTACAATTGGAGGCCAGTGGTACTAGAGGGGGGGGGGGGATCATGTGGGACAAAAGATTTTGGGAAGGAGAACTTAGTAGTGTGGGGGCATATACTGTCATATGCTCTTTGACAGGGAAAGACCATGATTTTAAATGGAATTTAACTGCTGTCTATGCACCAAATAACAGGGTAGAAAGGGAGGAAACTTGGTGGGAGTTGGGTGCTGCTAAAGGGCGGATCTTTGGTCCCTGGGTGGTGTGGAGAGATTTCAACACGGTTAGAATCCCAACTGAAAAGAGTGCGGGCACCAGAATCACTAAACCCATTACCAATTTCTCTGAGTTCATAGAGGACATGGAATTAGTGGATTTGGACTTGTATGGGGGTATGTACACCTGGAGGAAAGGCGACAGACACTCTAGTGCCAGGTTGGACAGGTTCCTCCTATTTGAGGAATGGGATAATACTTTTAGCTGTACCCTCAACAGGGTAATCTCAGACCACACTCTGGTGCTGCTGCAATGTGGAGAATGGGGGAACTCGTTGTCTTATTTCAAGTTCGAAAATTGGTGGTTCCAAACAGAAGGATTCAAGGCAAAAGTCAAAGAATGGTGGAATCTTTCAATTATAGTGGCAAACCAAACTATGTCCTAATGGCAAAGTTGAAAGCTCTAAAAGGAAAACTCATAGAATGGAGCAAGACCATTTAGGGAAATCTTAAATTGCAGAAAGCTCAGTTGTTGGCACAATTAGCTGATTTAGAAGCTATACAGGAGCAGAGATCTCTTGAAGAGGGGGAAATTGCTTCAAGAATGGCCTCGTCCCAAGAGTTTGAGGACATAGCCATGCTTGAAGAGATAGCTTTGAAGCAGAGATCTAGGGCAATTTAGCTCAAAGAGGGAGATAGAAATACTAGATTCTTTCACAGAATGACCAACTATCATAGAAGAGTCAACACCATTGACAAGCTGAGAGCAAATGGGGAAGAAATTACAGAACCTGAGGAGATAAAGAGGAAAATTTGTGAGTACTATGAGGAGTTATATTCAGAAACAGAAGAGTGGAGACTTGGTCAGGTTATGAGAAACTGTCCTATCATCAATCCAGAGGAATTTGTGTTGCTGGAGGCCCCTTTTAAGGAGCAAGAGATCCTAGAGTGTATCAAGGCCTGTGCAGGGGACAAAGCTCTAGGCCCAGATGGTTTCACAATGAATTTCAATAGCCATTGTTGGGACATTATCATGCATGATCTGGTGGCTACTGTGAAAAACTTCCATGACAGAGGTACTTTTGAGAGGAGTTTCAATGCTACTTTTGTGGCTCTAATCCCCAAGAAGGTAGGGCTGTGGAGCTAAATGATTTCAGACCAATGAGCTTGGTGGGGAGTTTGTAGAAGGTCATCTCTAAATTGTTGGCAGAGAGATTTAAGAAAGTCAATTCACAGGTTAGTCAACAGGCAATAGATGGCTTTTATAAAAGGGAGACAGATAATGGAGGCTGTGATGATAGAAAATGAGCTGGTGGACTCTAGAGAAAAAAGTAAGAAGCCAGGAATTTTGTGCAAGTTAGATATCCAGAAGGCTTATGATCACCTTAATTGGAGATATCTTGTCAATATGATGCACCAGATGGGCTTTAGGGCTAGATGGATCATATGGATCAAACATTGTATTAGCACAGTCAGATTCTCTGTGCTAATCAACAGAAGTCCTACTGGTTTTTTCCCTTCTCAAAGAGGGTTGAGACAAGGAGACCCTTTTTCTCCCTTTCTCTTTATTATTGCAATGGAAGGGATGAGTAACGCTTTATATACAGCAAAGGAAAGAGGCTGGATCAAAGGTTTTCAGGTTCAAGACAGGACAGATTTCAACCAAGAGATCACTCACCTCCAATATATGCTGATGATACTTTGGTCTTTTGTGGAGCTGAGAAGACTCAATTTCTGTTTCTTAGGGCCATCTTCATATTTTTCGAAGCTGTTTCAGGTCTCCACATCAACTGGGGGAAAAGTTTCATTTACCCCATCAATGAAGTGGCGAATATTGAAGATTTGTCCTTGACCCTGGGAGGTAGAGTAGGGGAGTTGCCTACTACTTAGGCATGCCTCTGGGGGCCAGGAGCAAGTCAAAGAGCATTTGGAGTGGGGTAACTGAAAAGAGAGAGAAAACTAACAAGCTGGAAAGGACAGTACCTATCCGGGGTGTCGGGGGGTGGGGAGGGTAGACTGACCCTTATCAACAATGTCTTGAAGGCCATGCCTACATATATGATGTCAATATTCCTAGCTCCAGCCTGGCTGGTTCAAATAATGGATGCCATTAGCAGAACTTTCTTTTGGCAAGGAAATGAAGACAAGAGGAAGTTTCACCTTGTGAAATGGGAAG
>JAOTQR010000109.1:8571259-8583035 GCA_025774065.1 Solanum ossicruentum | reverse complement strand
GAATAAGAAATGTTCTCCATCTCAAGAATAATGGGAACACTGGTCTTGATGTTGGTGACGGTGAATGCAGGGTGAAATGAGTATTTGTTATCCGACATTTTTGGAGGCTAAAATAAATAGAGGAAAGAACAGAGAAGAAACATAGGAGGAACGGTCGACAGAGAGCTGTAGCGAAGGGCAAGCGGAAGCGAGAAGACAAACCCTAAGCAATTAATACCATGTAAGAAGGGGAATATTTTTTTACCACAAATAATATGCAAAGTCGGAATATATACAAAGCTAAGCCTTCAATTCTAAGGAACTAAATATAAACAACATATCTACCTACCAAATATACAAAAGAAAAATATACACAAAATATTTTCCTTCCAAATATACATTATAAAAATATCTACAAGATATATTTAACAGTAATGTTGAAAGTATGGATCAAATTTAATTTTTTCTTAATACTTCTACATCAATTGTGGTAAAAAGACTAAACTAGGAAAAATAGAATATTTGATATTGTTAATGGGTTAAATTTTTCAATATTTCAAAACTGGAGGAAAATAATTCCTTCAGTGATTTCTTGGTTTTCTTTTTCTCTAGATATCCTCCCTTATGCCATTTTTCTGTAACCATTTTCACTAGCCCGCACTTCTTTTCAATATGATACTGATCATTTCTTTCCTTCACATTTTTGTACTATTTAATCATTATTTTTAATTTTTTGCAATGTAATATTTATTACTTGTAGAATTAAAGCTGGTATGTTATTATTGTTGTTGCTTCTCATTGCTATTCTTTCCATATGACGAAAAGTAAACTTCGCCAATGAGAACCTTCTACCAAGGAGTTCAACAGTGATCCTTTTCTATTATACTTCCTTGGTCGATCAAATCCACATTAACGTGATTTGGAGTTGGATTGAGACCCTATCCATATGTTTTTGTAGATGTATTTACATTTCAACATCTTGTTGAATTTAAGCTGAAGCAAAAGTTGATGTAACATTTGAATGTCAAAATGGAGGTGTTGATTTGAATTAGGTCTTTAAAGAACTAAATAATTCAAATTTCATTTAGCAAAGAATGAAATTTGATTGTTTTTATTTTTGATTTGACCACAGGCAGTTGATCATCCTTGCCTTGTTGAATACTCAAGCACTGCTTTGGCTAGAAGTGGAAGCATAAAAAAGGTTGGATATGCTGAATAACCATTTAGTTTATGTCACGATCCAGTTGTAAGTTTCATTCTCCCCTTTCCATAAAAAAGAACAAAAAGTATGAAAGAAAGGAATAAGCTCACTTAGGAAGCTTGATACTTCACTAAAAGTTAACAGAATCTTTTCCACTATTATCTCAGTATTACATGTATATATACACTAGAAGAAGCTTTATGAAAGGTAAGAAAATATCCTATAGATCTCTAACGATTCCTACATATCTCTCATATGATTCAGCTGACTAAATAATGTAATACAATATTTTTACAATATTTTGTAACACTCCCCCTCAAGCTAGAGCATATATATTAATTATACCAAGCTTGTTACACAAAAAGTTAACTCGAGCTCCATTAATGCCTTTGTGAACAAGTCAGCTAGTTCCTCCCCTATCTTCACATAGTTTGTGGAAATCAAGTTATCTTGAATCTTTTCATGAATAAAATGATAGTCCACCTCAGTGTGCTTAGTTCTTTCATGATACACCGGATTTGAGGCGATATGAAGAGCATCTTGATTATCACAACAAAAGTTGGTCAGATGTGGGATACTTTAACACAACTTCACTTAAGAGGTGATGTACCCACATAATCTCACATGTAGATTGTTTCATAGATCTATACTCTGATTTTGCACTAGATGAAACGACCCTAAAAAATGCCCAAAAATGTGCCTCGAAAGTGTTTGGAATCGTAATTTTCCATATATCTCAAAGTTCGTGCGTTATTTCGAAAAGACAACTTCATATTCTTGTTCAGGGGGTAAAATTGAGTGGGAGATGGGTCTACTCGAATTTTAGAGCAACCGTACCCAAATTCAAAAATTGCAAAAATGCGACTTAGGAGGGTCCACTTTAAAAGGGCATATCTCTTAGCGCACAATGAATTGGGTGGCCTGTGACCTACCAAATTAGATCACTTTTAATTAGATTTCCAACATATTTGGTTTCACCTCATTCTGAGTTCATATGATGAATTTATACCCGTTTTTGTAGAACTCGTTTGTGCAGAAATTTTAATTCCAGTGAGTAATCCGCATCCTGCTTTTTTTATTTCAGTCCAAGACATTCAAGTCTTGCGCCTAAGGGTTCTGATACTTGAAAATACCTATACTTAGCCTTATTTCACCCTTATATCGTCCTAAATATTTTTCAATACTCACTCAAACACTTAGACTAATATTTCTCTAAAGATTAAAGTCCCAAAATTCAAGACCAATCTTCAGGATTTCATCAAGGATTTGTTCCATGTTCCTATTGCATTAGGTCTTGCTTTGTGGCTCGTTGGATTTGATGTGGTCGATTTTTATGTTATACTTGGATGGATTAATTGCATGCATATTGTGTCTCCATTGATGGCAGGACCCGTAGGATTAGAATCTGACTCCTTAACGAACCCACCTTTGAGTAGGAGGTTGTCAAGTTGTAGCAAAGGAGGTAGGTCCATTCTTGTCTTAACGTTCAATTTATCTCTAAGTGTTGGCCCATGCTCTTATTGCATAGAAGTCTTGTCTTATGATCTTGGTTGAGCTTATCTTGATATGTTGGAGGTCTTGGGGTAGTTTGGGCTACTTGCATAGCACGCTTCCAATGATTGTAGAATCCACAAGGTTGTAATATGATGGTTGAGGATGGTCAATCTATTGGGTCATGAACCATAATGGGTTAGTCACTTCTCTATGATTGATCTTTGGTTCGGGTTTTGTCCCCAAGTAAGGATGAGGGTAAGTGATATCCCTATGTGTCTTTTCGGACTAGGAGTGGGCACTTTGAGTATTGGTGGAGTTGTTTGGCTGAATTAAGTGGTGTTTGTGGGTTTCTTGAATAGGGTCTTAGAACCCTACCTTGATATGTCTGTGGTGGTCTCTAGTAATGAGATATTGATTTGTTTAGAGCTTGTGAATCTTTTTGGGGTAGTGTTGCAAGTCTTGGAGGAAGAGAGGTATTTTGCTAGATATGATAGGTGTGAGTGGAGGATAACAAGAAGATGGTTAGAACTCCTTAAGGATTATGATATGAGTACGTATTAGTCTTTTTGGTAAGGCTAGTGTTGTGGTTGGTGCTCTAAATAGCCTAGAGTGTGTGGATAATGGTGGCAAAGAGGAGACTAGTAGGGTCCATCAGTTGGTTAGATTAGAAGTTAGGTTGAGGGAAGTTGAGCATGGTGGTGTAGCACTCTTGATGGTTCCAAATCTTCTTGGTTTAAGAGGTCTAGATTAGGCAAGGCATTGATTTCGCCTTATTAGAGTTGGAAGTTTTGGGTGAGAAGATGATAGAGTGGAGGTTGTCTCCTAAGGGGAAGATGGCGGTTATGCTACTAAGTGGGTTAGGTGTATTTAAGGATAACAATTGGGTTGAGGATTATTAGTCCTTATAGAGCGTAGAGGGAATTTGGTGAGGTTGTATAAGCTTGGGAATTGCCTATGGATAGGAATGTGGTTAGTCCGGTTCTTTATACTTCTAGGTTTTTGGGATATGTTGGTGACTCTAGTTAGTATAGAGGATAATTTGGCTTAGGAGAAGGTCTCGGTAGAGGTGTTAAATGGATGAGTGGAGAAATTGATTGATAGCGATATAGTGTTCGTCAAGACCCTTGGAAGAGTTATCTATTCATGTGTGTTTCTCGGGGAGCTGGTGCAGGCATGGAGAAGCAACATCCGTATTTCTTTATATTCAAGCTTATGATGGCATGTCAAGTCCTTTCTTATGATTCCAAGTCTTATGTTTTAGCCCCTATGCCATTCATATGCATTCATGTTTAAGTTGGCAAGTTTATGATGATTTTACACTTATGTTAAGATCTTGAAAATGGTGCTATAAATGTAATGTTGCATTCTTGTTAGGGTTGATTTATTCATGATCACTCTTCTCATGTATGTTTCTTTGAAATTCAGGAAAGAGTGTTCCCAAAGAGGAGATATTCAAACGACCCCAAAAAGTGCTCGAAAATGTGTCTTAGAAGTGTCCAGAATCATAATTTCCATATATCTCAAAATTCATGCATTAGTTTAACAATTCAACTTCATATTCTTGTTCAGGGGGTCAAATTGAGTGGGGAATGCATCTAATCCAAATTTTAGAGTAACCGTATAAAATTCAAAAATCATAAAAATGCTATGTAGGAGGGTCCACTTTAAAGGGGCATATCTCTTAGAACACAACAAACTGAATGGCCCTAGACCTACCAAATTAAGGCTCTTTGAATTAGCTTTCCAACGCACTTGGTTTAATCTCATTCCAAGTTCTAATGAAGAATGTATGCTCATTTTCATAGAACTTATTTGTGCAGAAATGCAAATTCTAGTAAGTAATCTGCGTCGCTTCCGCGATGCAGAGCAGTGTTATTTTGGTCCTACTTTTTTTTAATTCTGTCCAAGACTTTCAAGATTCAGGTCTACGGGTTCCCATACTTGAAAATACCTATAGTTGGCCTTATTTCACCCTCATATCATCCTAAATACTCCCCAATACTCACTCAAACACTTAGACTAATATTTCTCTCAAGATTCAAGTCACAATACTCAAGACCAATCTTAAGGATTTTATTCAAGCTTCAAGTCTCCATTAAAGTCTTCTTCAAGAAATTATCCAAAGCTAAGGTATGTGGGTTTCAATCATTGGGTCCTTTCACCGATGGTGCCCAATCCTCTTGCCTACTTAAATTGCATGATTTAAAGTTGATTTTACATGTGGGTTTCATATATTAAGAAATTTATTGCACGTTGATTTGAGATCATAAAAGTATGGTTGTTTTAGCATGTTTTGAGCTCTAACTCTTGGATCTAATGTTGGAATTGATGAAGGTTCTTGATGCATGTTGCTTGAGGGTGTTACAAAGTGATGATTAATGGTTTTACATTGGATTTAATTGCATGTTTTGACCCTTGAATTTCATGGTTTTATACTAGCACTATACGCTTGCCAAGTGTTTGATAAAATGTCCGGGTTAGGGTTCTTAAGGAATTGTTGGTCAATGCATGTCTTATGAGTTGAATAACTAAATGATGATTAAAGGTATATATATATATGGGTGTTGAAAACATGTAAAGCACCTATGTTATTGCAAGTGAATTGGTGGGCGCTCATGTGTTTATGTCCTTGGGGATTGTGATAAATTATTGAGTCCTTATCCTAAGACCTATGCCCTTGCAAATTGTGAAGCCTACAAGAAGGCGTTATGAACCATGTTATATACTTTAACCTCTATAAAGAAAATTCCTATATGCAGGGGTTATGAGATATGTTGTACATCTTAGCCTCATGTACAAACCAATGTACTCATATTTGAGGTTATGCTACACTTGATGAGGTTATATACTCTTGATGAGTTTATGTACTCTTGATTAAATTATGTACTCTAGATGAGGTTATGTACTCTTGATGAGGTTATGTACTCTTGTTGAAGTTATCCAATGTACTCTTGATTGAGGTTATCTCATGTACTCATATTTGAGGTTATGCAATGTGCTCATATGTATAGGTTATGACCTATGTTACCTTCTACCATCATATGTTATTCATTATATTATGTACTACCAATTACCTACTAGAAGGGGTTATGACTCATGCTATATTCTTCACCCTCTAGTACAAGGTATTTGGATGATCTGATCACGTCACCTTATTGTATTAGTAAGTTGTGTAAGTATGGTTATTTTCAAGCATGTTTTACTTCAAACATCATGCATGCATGCCATATTGCTATATACTCATTTATTGCCTAATTATGCATTCCGATTATGTGCTTATCTCTTATTGCATTGCATACTACATACTTAGTACATTCCAACGTACTAATGCATACTCTATGCCTACATGATATTACCATGTACAAACTGGAGCCCCGTTTGAGCATCTCCACCCACGTGGCTAGTACGGTTACACTCAAGCTTGTTGGTGAGTCCTCCATTCTGGAGACGTTACTTATGATCTCATTCTATATTCTAAGACTATCTTTTTTTTATGTACGTATTAACTTTGAGGATGAGCCCGATTGCTTGTCTTAGTTGCCGCTCTTATCTATGTAGTAGAGGTGTTATTGGACATTTTATGTATTATGTTTAAGCTTTGATTCATGATATTCAAGCTATTTAAGTATAAATCTCTCTCCCTTAGTCCCAATTCCCCTTGTTTATATTTTTTATATTGTTTTATATTGCTTCCGCGACCAAGGATGTGTGATGATATGCTTTGAGGCTTGTTTGGGGTTCCTTTGGGTTCCCCATTCCTCGGTCACGTCTCCCTAGTATTGGGTCATGACACTAGATCGAGATATAACATTTTGTTTCTTAGTTCTCCACGACACCAAATTTTCACCCAGAAAGACATAATAGCCAGTAGTAGACCTTCTATTAATCTTGGACCCAACTCAATCGGTATCTACAAAACACTCAATATGAGTATTTCCATGGTTTCTATATACTACACCGAGTACAGGGGCGTTTTTCAAGTAACATAATATTTGCTCCAATGCTGCCTAATGTTTGACTATAGGCGTGGACATGAACTGACTAGCAACACTTATTGCATAAGCAATATATGGACAAGTTACAATGAGATCGTTCAGTTTCCCAACTAATTTTCTGGATCATCAAAGGGATCACCATCATCTTTTGTTAGTTACATATTAGGAATCATTGGAGTACTACAAGGCTTGGCTGCCGACTTTCTAGTGTCCTTGAGAAGATCAAGGATATACTTTCTTTGAGATAGAAATATTCCCTTCTTGCTCCTACTTACTTCTATTCCCAAAAAGTATTTCAATTATCCCAAGTCTTTCGTGTGAAATGTCAAATGTAAGAATGATTTAAGAGAAGATATTCCTACATATCACTCCCAGTGATGACAATGTCATCAACATACACAACAAGAAAGATAATTTCAATTGTTGATTGTTTGTAGAAGACTGAATAATCACGTTTGCTCTTTGTAAGCCCAAATTTTATAACTACCTCATTAAATTTCCCAAACCAAGCACGTGGACTTTGTTTTTAAACCATCCAAGGATTTCTTCAAGTGATAAACTTTTCCATTCGCCTCCTGAGCAACAAAATCAGGTGGTTGCTCCATATACACTTATTCTTGGAGATCACCCAAAGAAATGTTTTTTTGGTATACAACTGATGTAGCAGACAATTCTTAGAAGCAGCTAGAGAAATAAACGACCGAACGAAAATACTTTGGCCACTGAAGAAAAAGTATCAAAATAATCCACCCCATAAATTTGGGCATACTCTTTAGCAACTAGTCTAATTTTAACCCTAGCCACGAAACCATCTGGATTTACTTTAGACTTAAAATCCATTTACATCCCACTGCCTTCTTCCACTTTGGTAACTCCACCAAATCCTAAGTGTGATTTCCATCTAACGTATGTATTTCTTCGAGCATTGCATCATACCACTCAGGGTGACTCAAACCTTCCTGAACTGTTTTGGGTACAGAGATAGAATCTAGATAAGCAATCAAAGAGCAAAATGGAGGAAACAAGTCATCATATCAGACAAAATTAGCAATGGAATATATTGATTGACACTGACGCTTACATTTGCGAAGAGCGATGGGATTATCAAGATTTTCTATTGAAGAGGGATTACCCGGAGAAGGATCTGATGATGAAAGAGTTGGTACAGGACATGTATCATTGTATCTTGTCAGTTAGAATAAATTTGAACTATTGGCAGCTTTGTTTGAACAAGAGGAACATCATAAGACACATTTTCTGTTGGTTGCTCAAGACTACCAGGAATTTTTTTAAGGTGTTTTGAGCTTGGTTAAGTGGTATTATAAATGATCCATTCTTCTTCTTCTTTCTACCTTTGAGTAGGAGAAGTGTTGCGATGGGGAAAAAATCAAGTGTTCTAAGAGAACACCATATCTGTTGACACCATATACTGTTAACTGTTAAAAAGCAGCACCGATAGTCCTTCTGTAAACGAGAATATCCCAAAAAGGCACACTTTAAGGCCTTTGGATCTAGTTTAGTAACATAGCGTCCCACATCAAGAACATAACAAGTACTTCCAAGCACCCTTGTTTCTACTGGAAATAATGGCTTATTAGGAAAGAGAACACCATAGGGAATATCACCATTAAGCACTATCGATGGCAAGTGACTAATCAAAAAACTAGCTGTGCAAAATTGCTTAGGTACCTTCATTTGAATAGCAAAGCACTAGAAGTCTCAAGCAAATGTCTATTTTTCCTCTCAGCCACTCCATTTTGAGAAGGTGTATCCATACACGAAGATTGATGAAGAATACCATATTGATTCACATAATTCTGAAATGATGCTAACATGAATTCTTTAGCATTATCACTCCTCAATATATGTGTAGAATCATTAAACTGTGTCTCTCAGAACAAAAATTGGAGAAATGGAGAACACTTCAGAATGACTTTTCATAAAGTAAATCCATGTCATTCGAGAAAATCATCCACAAAAGTATCAAAATATCTGAATGCAACTTTAGACACAATAGGACATGGTCCCCAAATATCTTAATGAATAGATTGGAAAGCAAAATCAGCCCACTTATCATTTCTGGGACTTAACGAGCTTCTATGGTGTTTTGCATAATGACAAGACTCACAATCTATTGAAGGTAAATTATGAAACTGAGGATATAATTTCTTCAAAACTGGTAAAGAAGGATGTCCCAAACGACAATGTGCTGCAAATGAAAAATTGATACTAGAGCAAGCAACTGCTAGAGGTACCCATTCATTAAGAATGTAGAGACTGTTTGATACATGTCCTTTATCAATATTCTGCTTTTTCATAAGATCCTGAAAAGGGCAACAATCGGGAAACAAGGAGACAAAAATATTGTAGTTCTTTGGTAAGATAACTCATTGAAATCATATTAAAGACAAGATTAGGTAAGCCTAGCATAGAAGAAAAAGTAATAGATGAAGAGTGGGGTTAACGATTCCAGATTCCTCAATAGTATAACTAGACCTATTAAATTTATAATCTGTAATTTTACATAATGATGGAACAATTTCAGTCATGAAAAATTTATCCTCAGACATCTTTTTACTGTCAAACCAAGAAAGTGATCAAGAATTCAAAAGAATTAAAAAAAAACAAACAACAAACTGATTGAAAAAGCAATAAATCAACACAAGAACTGAATCAAGCAACCACAAAGGCACAACGTGATTTTCAGATTTGATTTCACTAATGCAAAGGCCAAAACAAACCCGGAAGTGAAGAAACTATTGTCCAAACAAGGATTTAGTACCAGCAGTCAGTTTGAAATACGTTTGGACTGATGAAATGATCATAGACAACAAGCCTAGATGTATTTTACCAAACCAAGTAGCTGAAACCTTTTACCAAGATGCTAGGAAAAGTTTCAAGAATTCTGAACTAAGATTGAGCATAGTGGCTCTGATACCATGAAAGTTAATAGAATCTTTTCCATTATTATCTCAGTATTACATACACTAGAAGAAGCTTTATGAAAGATAAAAGAAATATTCTACATATCTCTAATGATTCCTACCTATCTCTCCTATGATTTCGTTGATTACATAAGGTAATATAATATTTTTACAATAATTTGTATATCATATGATGGATATATTTTAATGTGGCCATGTTTTTCCACATTTGAATCTATGATATTTTTTGAAGAGCTATTTTGAATATATTGCCAAGCCTCCTTTAAGACCATGAGCATCTGCAAATTCTTTTTCAGGCACCATACTGGAGACATCATTTTATTTTCTAAGAATCCCTTATAACACCTAACTGGACTTCCATGAGACTTGTGAACTTGGCGATTTAAACTCTCGTAGCTCATTTCTCAACAACCTAAGATATAAGCTATGAATTCCCTTAGTATTGTAACATTTGGAGTTTAAACATGTATCTCTTTTGATTATTGCAGGTTACTTCTTGCACATATGTCTTCTGCAAATCGTGTCTGATAGATTTTTCAGCAAGTGTGGGACATGTTTCATGCCCTTCATGTTCTAAATCAATTATAGTGGATTTCACTGCAAATAATCAGAAAACTAAAGCAGCTATCGAAGGATTTACGTCCTCAAGTATACTAAACAAAATTTATCTTGATAATTTCCAAACAAGCACAAAATAGAAGTTTTGGTATACAATTACTTTTCAATCAATAACTATCTATCTATCTATCTATCTATCTATCTATCTATCTATCTATCTATATATATATATATATATTATCTTCCCTTTATAGTTTCATTTATGATTTTATCTTTCTTCTCACAAAAGAGTGCAATGGGTTGCATACTGCATCATTTGAAGGATATATATAGAAGTTCAGGATGATGATTTCTGGTTAAGTTATGTTGTGTGAAAAATGTGTGGTTCATTTAAAAATGTTACATCAAATAACACCCCCACTTAATTCATGGAAACCAATTGAGGAATAATAAAACATGTCTAATTTTATTCTCACTACAAGAAAATGTACTTAGAACTATGAAATCTAAGCTATGAATTTAAAAATCGTAGCTATTATTTAATAATAACTACAAAAATTTGAATTTCGTGGTTAACTAAAAATTCATCAAATTTCTTATCCACGAAAATTAAATTGGCAAAGCTAAATTCTTATTTTTGCCAAAACTGTTAACAATCATGTAAATAATTATCTAACTAGCTATAATTTTATTGCTACAATAAAAATCTGTAGTTATGTCACGACCCAACCCCAGGGCCATGACCGGTGTTGTTTAGACACCTAGAGCAACATTCAAACACAAGCCTCATCCGTAAGTATACGAACTCTACCGAAATTTCGACAGAGTTTCCCCTGTTTTACTGACTATCCACACCTGTAGCAGCACCCAGAATACAAAGACAATACACATATATACATATATACATATCAACGCGGGCCGACAAGGTCTCCATTACGGTCCTGCCGCCTAATAGAGTATCAGACATGTTCTATCACATCACACCTTAGACTTATCACCCACTCGTGTCCACGGACCTCTACATAACAAAATAAAACATATGACTGGACTGGGCCCCACCGTACCCTCTAAAATACCAAAAGGAAAAGTAGCAAAATGTGCAAGTCCAGTTGCAAATACCCAAAAGATTGCCCCCGAAGAAAAGGAGCGCAGTACCGGTAGATAATGGATCCTAGCTGGGAGGGTCTTTCTCCTGTACGTCGGTGCCTGCGGCATAAAACGCAGCCCCAGACAAGGGGGGTCAGTACGGGATAGGTACTGAGTATGTAAAGCGGTAAGTGTAAACGTTAATGACAGTAACAATCTATAATAGAAGTAGAAGAATCAAATCAAGTACAACATTAGAACACTCAATTAAATAAGAAATCAACCATGCATAATGAAACGGACCTGTCACAAGTCGCATCTACATTAGAGATGAGCTACAGGCGTTACGCTCCGCCGTCCCTGTAGTCATGTCACGGAAGAGCGAGAATAAGTGGGATACAGCCATTACGTGTCGCCGTCCCTGTACTCACGTCACGGAGTAGAGAATAAGTGGGATACAGGCGTTACGTGTCGCCGTCCCTGTACCCACGTCGGAGAACAAGTATGGTGTAAGTGAA
>JAOTQR010000109.1:8555800-8571159 GCA_025774065.1 Solanum ossicruentum | reverse complement strand
TCCACTTTTTTCTATCTAAGGTCATGTCCTCAGTGAGATCAAGTTCTGTCATATCATGTCTAATCACCTCCCCCAGTGCTTCTTCGGTCTACCTCTACCCTTTCGAGTATCTCCCAAACCAACCTGTCACACCTCCTAGCAGGATCATCGGTACTCCTTCTTTGCACATGTCCAAACCAAAAAAAATAAAAAGTTTAAAATAAAGTAGGACACTACAAAGTGAAAGTCAAGAAAAGGCACAATATTTTTTAAGAAAAGTTCGATAGTACAGTGAATTTTTTTAAAAAGTATAATAAGACAGGTCAAAGTTTCGCACCTCATTTAGCTTTTATCCTGTTATTTCACATGTTTTTTCTTTATATTTCGAACCCCATCGATGAAAATCCTGCATCCACCCCTGACCCTCTAGATTACATTCAAAAGCTTAAGCGATTAGGAAGAACAAACTTTTAATTTCTTAATTTTATTGTCTCAGCACGCTGCTTCACGTGTGAGCCTAATTCCTTTTTATTAGTCAAATACATGGAATATTTTTTGCTAGGTGGTGGTGGTGAGACACTGAAACTTGTACCCAGAGCTTCTTGCCTGCTTTGGTGTTATGTTTAAATGCATGACCATCTCATTAAATACTTGAGAGAGCAGACTTTTGATTATTATATTATGTCTCAAGATTAATAAAGATATACTTAATGGCATGGAGACATAAATGTTGGATGTTCCTCTTTGCTAACAACTCCTAAGTAGGTTTCAATCTTCTTGCTACTCATATCCGATCAGAGTACTCGAGAAAAAAAATGCAAAAAAGCATCCTTCTATTGCAGCTTTAAGCACGAAACACGAGTCAAGTGTGGATTTAAGCGAAGAGAAAGCACCACCAGTGAAAGGAAAAATAAGAAGTAGAAAGGTAATACAAAACAGTGTAACTATAATCAGACACAATATTATTTGGGATAATAAATGAAAAACTATAATCAAGATATGTATGTGCGCATGCAGGTAAAATCATGTTGATATCAAGTTCAATGACACAAATTTTTGATTTAGAGGAAAGGATGTAGTGTTTAGACTTTTGGATTTTTTACTAGCTGGCTTTCTTGTATTAAATTTCTAGTTTCTTATTCTTAATCACTAGAAGTTCAGTCGTAGCATTTTCTTAAAAATGTATCACTTTATCAAGTATATCCGTTGTCGAGTGTTGTGCTCTTAATGAAAAAGCTGATTAGAGAAGGTGAACTTGCCTTCGGACCTTGATATGTACATTTAAGGACCGATTAAGTGAGGCAGATTCAGGGCTTAAACAACTGCAATGATCCCGAGAAACTTGTACTTTTTTTTGAGTTGCATTAAAAGATTTGTCCCTAACATTGTTAGAACCACACAATTTTTTAGAAGATGCTCGTTTATTCTCATAACAATACAGTTCCGCGTTTCCTATGCTTCTCTTGATAATCATATCAATTCAAAGTGGACAAGCAAATCTTGATGGAGAGCTAAAGGCATCAGGAATGAAACTCATGTAGAAAATTTTAATTTAAATCTATCACAAGGTGTGTGCATTTGTATGATGACCAAGATCATGTCTGCTTCAGGGGATTCTTTCTCTTGATTAATTAGGTTTCATGTTTCATAACTCTTGTTGCAAAAGTCTTTGCATTATTATTTAGGTGTATATGAGGGCAAGCGAAGTAAAATTGTGCTCTTAGATGGATGTGATGATGCCCTTTCTTTTTATAGTGATGGTGCATTTTTTACATTTATCTCTGAAGAGTGTAAGCTTAACTATCATTTGCCTTTTAACTTTTCCATGAGATACTACTGATCATTTAATCTGAGTTGTCTTCTTGTTGCTTTATTATGTATTAAATTGGTTTATGAACTGGAAATGCAGCAAGAAAGACCTAGTCTTCCAGATGATATTTCTCCTGACTTGGCATTTATCATACAATCATGTTGGGTGGAAGACCCTAACATGCGACCAAGTTTCAGCCAGATAATCCGGATGCTTACTGCATATCTTTTCACACTTCCACCGTCCTCACCATCTGTACCAGCAACGGAACCTGTGGAGCAGACAGTTGCCAGCAATGGTACTATTGTTGAGTTTTCTTCACGAGCAAAGGGAAAATTTGCTTTCCTTCGCCAACTTTTTGCTGCAAAGAAGGCTAAGAACTCACATTAAGCTGCCAAATTTTGCTGTTCCAGGGATAACAGAAAGAATGTTAGTAGACTAACCAATAAACAGAAGAAAGGAAACAATAGTTAAATGTCATTGTAAAGGAAGTTTGTTACGAGTACTCTCTTGGTCATATCCAATCCTCATTTTTATGGGAACCTCTGTAGCGTAGACTTCTCTTTCGCATTATCACTTTGGTATCAGGATGGAGATGGCTGCATCCTGACACATGTTTCTAACAATATATGTTGCTCTCCACAATGTTATTCATCTTTAGCTAATTTTAAAGATATATGTTGTACAGTTGCTTGTTTCACCCCCTTTTTTTCACAACTTAGAATACGTATTTTGAAAAGGAATTACTTATTATTCCGAATGGTCACTTGGAGTTGAATTTTGATATTCCATGTTATCTTATTTAAACTTCTTGTCAAAAGGAAGTTAACTCTTCATGTTTTACTGTCTGCAAACTAGAAATTCAAGGAATTTTATTGACCGAGAGAAAGGTATTAATCATTCTTCGAGTCTCATGATTCTAGCACAGTCGTTTTATTGACTCTTTTGTGGCTTAACTTAATTTTAATGTGTTATAAGTTTTACAGAAGAAAAAATTGTTATTTACCTGCATTGTTGATTTATTTGAAACTCATTTAAAATTGACTTATTTTATTAGTGTATGGCATATTGGATGCTGCGGTTTTCAACGTTGTGATAACTTGTTTATTTATTTTTACTAGTCTTTGGATACGTGCTTTGCAAGTGTAATCTAGGCAACTTTTTTATAGATTATTTTATCAGAAAAACTGCGAAAAGACTACTAATTTAGTTATTAACATATTCAACTAAATAATAGTTGTTCAACAATTAATAAAATATAAACAATGTAAAGTATAAAATAAATAATGAAGATAAAGAGATTGAGGAAAGGTTGTATAGAAAGTACTTAATAGGTCAAACTCAAAGAAAATAGGTCAAACTCAAAAAACATAAATTGTTATTTTCGATCTTCCATGTTGACACTTTTATAAATGAATTTGCATCATGCTTACTTATTACCGATTTCTATTATCTTAAAATTAAGTTCGAGCCGGTAGTATGTCTCTACTTTAGTGTATTGGGAGAGGTGTAATCCCTCTCTATACCATAATCTAATTTCTTAACAGATCTTGGAAAAAAAATCCGATGATAGTCAATAATTATAGAGTCAAAAAGAGGAGGAAAAAAAAATAAATTTGATCATTGGTCAAGGAGAGGAATAAAAATAATTATAAAAAGTTAAAAGTGTACTCTACAACTTCCTATGGATATTTTAATATTTCAACATTTAATTTAACATGACAAAAATACCAAATGCCAGACGTATCCTTTTAAGCAACTAACGATAAATTCTAAACTTTGGTTATTAATTACCAAAGTCATAAATGTTTAATTTGAGTCCAAATAAAAATACAGAATTACGACAATAAAAAATTGTATAAATTTTATAAATCTCATACTGTATAAGGTTAATTCATTTTCATACCAACTATTTTTTAAATTACTAAAAATTTCATATTTATTAGACGTTTTGATACATCAAAATTCATTTGATGCATGTCGAAAAGAAAAAGAAATACACTAAAATTGGAGCTAAACTGAAAAATTAAATCCAATATAATCACCCATATAGTCTATGTTTAAATAGAAATTATTACCATAAATGTTATTCATGGAGGACAGACTCTGCGCTTATTCACGAGCTGTTGCACACTTTCCAACGGCTGTCAAGGAGTTCAAATGGAGAAACGGGTGGTTCTATGCACTGTCTGAGAAGGCAATCGCAGAAGGAAAACCAGATCCATACCCATTACATACTGCATGGCTTAAAGAACAAAAAATAGTCCAAGATATAACTGTTAATTGATATATTATGATGAGGCCTCTGTTTTTGGTTTGGAGGATGTATATGAGAGTTGCTGTATCAGTAACTTTAATGTTTAAAAAAAAAAAAAACAATATTCCAAATATTTGGATATAGAGACGTCTCAAACTCTTCCTACTGGGATTTGGTATATATTCTTTAATTAACTCATTGGTTTACGCATGACAAGCAATATCACGTCTGTTAGAGAAATCTAGACGCCTTGTTGATCCACTAGTCCCAAAAAAATTTGAACTAGATACCTATAACAAAAGTTTTGTCAAAATTTCTTTGTTCCATTGGTTACCAACAAAATAATAAAATTGATACCTGATGTAAGTTTTATATTTTGTTTTGACTAGATACTTGATACGTAAAATTAGGTGCTTGATTTTGGTAATTGATACTTGATTAAGGACTTTCATGTTTTTTTAGAATGATACTCATCATTGAAATAAAAACTTTAGGTACTTGATACTTTAAGGAGCGTTTGTGCTTATCAAACTACTGATAATGATAGTTGACATATGTTTTATGTTTTTTTTGTCTAGTAGATACTTGATCTTAAAATTTGTGCTTGATTTGGGTAGCTGATATTTGATTAAGAATTTTCATGTTTTTTTAGAATGATACTCATCGTTGGAATCGGAGCTTTAGGTATTTGATACTTTAAGATGAAACGCTTGTTCTTATCAAACTCTGATAATTAATACCTGACATAAGTTTTATGTTTTTTGTCTAATAGATACTTGATACTTCAAATTAGGTGTCTGATCTAGATAATTGATACTTTATTAAGGATTTCTCTATTTTTAGAATGATACTCATTGTTGGAATCGGAATAGAGATTGCTATGAAGAAGTAGATGAAAAATGGAAGAAACTAGATTTTGGCGGAGAAATTGGAGACTTCTTATTTTCTTCCCTTTTGTTTAGTTTGAAAATAATGATTAAACAAATTGAAATTGAAATTAATCATGAAAAGATTGATTAAACAACTAGAAAATAGGAAGATTTTATAAATATTGATTAGATATACTTAAAAACTAGGTTATGATGGAGGAAAGAAGAACAATTGGGTAACATTCGGCAAAACACACGCAGGGATTGATTTTCGTATCTAAAGAAATGATTTTTATAGAGATGCTTTCACCTGTATCTTAGTTTTTTGCATTTTTAATTGATTTGAGAAGAAAATGTTTGAAATTTCTTCCTTTTTTTGTTTAATTTGAAAATAATGATAAAAAAAATTTGAAATCTAAATTAATCATGAAAAGATTGATTAGACAACTGAAAAAATAGGAAGATTATGTAGATATTGATTAGAAAACTTAAATTAGGAGTTAATTTAGGATAAATTAAGAAAGAGATAGAAATAGTAGTCTATGTATCTACAAGTTGGTTAAATAAGATATTTTTGTAATATTTTAGGATGGTAGAGATTATTAGAAAATATGGTAAAATATGTTGTGTATTTATATAATTTTTCCTAGAAAATTTATTAGAAAATTAAATTAATAAAGTCACAAATGACAAATTTTAGCTAGAATAAAAATATAGACGTGTGATAATAAAAAATTTAAATAATATTAAATTAAAATAAATCTAATGGAGGAAACATATAAAAAAATATAGAGAAGAAGAAATACAATATATACATTCTTCTTAAGACTTAATTATAACAATATATATTAAAAAATAAATACATAACTGGTAAATATTTTTTTCAAGTTCTTGTCCACTCCTCCTATATGTAAACAAAATTCAAGAGTCTCCTTCATTGAACAAACTAAAGCATGAAATAAATAGTTAAAAATAAATATAAGTGTTTCACTACATATACAATAGAATAAAAAGGGATAATCTTGTGTATGAATCTTATGAAACAAAAAAGTTTAATTTATATAGGTGAAAATTGAGGAATATCAAAACATATCTTATAATTTTAAATTAAACATTTAGAGGTCATAAATATGAAAAGTATGAGAGTTACAAATTTTAAAACAATAATTGAAATAAGTAATTAAATATAGATATGAAGGTGAATATTTAAAGCAAATAAAAATAAATAAATAAATAAAATATTATAATACCAAAATTCAAAATTTAATAATTATACAACAAAAGACATACAAAGAAATGGGGAAACATATCCAAGGAGTTGGCAGCATTTTTTTTTTAAATGAAAACAAAGCAAAAAAGAAATATAAGAACAAATGAAACAAAAGAAAGAAACTAAAACATAAAATGAAAAAGTAGAAAAGCGTGGAGATGGGAGGGAATAAATAAATAATAGCAAGTGTCCATGTTCATATAGATTAAATTCAGAAAGAAAAATTTTAATATCAAAGCTAGAGTAAGATGGAATAATAAATCATTTGGGGTTATGAAGTTGAATAGACATATAAATTTGAAGATTTATGAAAAGTAAGAATGAAAATGAATATATATGTAAATTAAAGGTACAACATTAATGTATATTATTAGAATATAAGTTATGAAAATGAAGAGGTGTGAGTTATGGAATTGGATATATATTATAGTTATAATTTCATAACTAATTAATTAATTACATAATTTATAACTTTTTAATTTGGTGCAAGGGTAAAATGATAATCCAACTTTAAAGGTAGGAGGTTCCTAAAGAAAAATTTGAATATCAAAGCTAGAGTAATAATGGAATAATAAATCATTTGGGGTTATGAAGTTGAATAGACATATGAATTTGAAGATTTATTAAAAGTAAGAATGAAAATGAATATGTTTGAGTTAAAGGTACAAGATTAATGTATATAATTAGAATAGAAGTTATGAAAATGAAGAGGTGTGAGCTATGAAATTGAATATATATTCTAATTATAATTTAATATTTAATTAATTAATTATATAATTTATTACTTTTTAATTTGGTATAAGAGTAAAATGGTAATTTAACTTTCAAGGTTGGAGATTTTCACTTGTAATAATATATGATGATATAACATGACATGATATTATGTCACACCTAAAATTTGCTTAATGCTCTTGAGAGTAAGCATTGCCTATTATTTTTATCAACCTAATCATGCTCCTAATGCTTCAATTAAGTATAATTTAATTACTAAATCATTTAGAAGACCATCAAAGAATGAACGGACTTGATCAATATTATGCCAGAACTCAATTGAAAAAAGAAGTAAGTGTAGAATATTACTAAGCGTAGAATATTACTTATTGCTAAGGAATAAGAAAAAGTCAATTACATATATAATTTTGTAAGTGTGAAATCCTTTTATATACCATATTTTCAACTAACGCTCAAATATAATTATTTATGTCTAATGCCTAAAAGTGTCATTCAGACATTATTATGTTACTTAACGCTATTATTGGTTTTTATAATACAATATTTTCCTTTTGTAAAATTTAACACTCACAGGCTAAATTAATCAAAAAAGTGTTGAAAAATAATTTTAATTTAAAACTTAAAGTATATATTTCCAAACTAAAAACATAATATTCATGATAACAATTAAGTAAATTTTACAAACAAAAAACGACATATTTTGAGAATATAGTGTAACTATCATACATAAGAAAATTAAACATTTAAGCATACAAAATAATAATCACATATCATATCCATTTTATTCTAAATTTACCAATATAAAAAAGTTTCAAATATATTTTGTATTATAATATCAAAATTAAAACACATATAATTTAAGCAAGTTAAACATATATATAATTTGAACAACTTTATAACATTGGAATCATGTCTTATATAGTCAAATCATGTGATGGAATCATGTCTTATTGGAATCATGTCTTAATGGAAGATCAAGTATTACCTAATTCTATGAATATTAATTTACAAATGAATAGACCACAATGAGAATCACAAACTCAATACCACAAAAGCAAACCTCAAACTTTATTCCTTTTTTTGTTATTATTATTATTATTTTCGTATATATTTTTCATATTTTATTTTTGTTTTTGAAAAAATGTAAATATAAGAATATTCGGAAACTGTTTAAAATTAATAAAATTTTAAAATGTTAACAAGCTAAAACTAAAACATAATTAAGAAATACTAAAGTACTAGCTTATTTATCAAGATCAAAATTAAAAGAAAAGATATATATATTTTAATAAATTTTCTTTTCTTTAAAACAAAACTACACTAAAATGTCACCTTTCTTTATGTAATTTTCAAATCTTTTAAAATAAACTTACTAAAGATAATATAAAAAGATATCTTGTTTATATATATAAGAAATATTTAAGCACTAAAAATGGTACAAAATCTCAAATTTGGTCAAAATTCACGTGTTTACAGTTTACTCCTCGTTAACTGAAACACGAAGAGTTTTCAGACAAAGAAATAGACATTGTGACAAATTTTGATCTAACTCTTATTTAAAAGGAAAAAGATGTGATGTAGCCAATAAATTATGCTTACATATCTTGAATTATAAGGGAATCAGGTCACGTTTTGCTAAGGAGTTAGAAAGGCAATGAAGCATATTGCATTTGAAGAATCAAATGTCGAGGTCTGGTCCGTGGCTCTTATCCTTATATAAAAAAGTGAAAGCTAAAAGTGAAAAAGTAAATACAAGTATAAGCTCTTGCCTGTGCAGCTTCTCTTGAATCTTCATTTTGAGTCTTGACCATTGATATCACCTTACTTTTTTAATAAGTACCTTGATCTTGAACTTAATTTGAGGCTTAATCATGAGAATTAAAGTGAGCTTTCGATACTCTTTCGAATAACAATTTGAAAATATTCTTGAATGTCCGTTTTCTTGGTCAATAACTGAATAGAAAGAATTGGTAGGAAGTCAGACTGCTACATACTTTGAAGAAGCTAATTTTGACTATCATAGAAAATGAACGCTCTGTAAAGATTTTCAACTCTATTTTGAGATGTCACATCCATGTTTTGTTTGGAAGAACATGCAAAGAATCAAATGAAAAGAAAATAAACAAAATTTTGCCCCAGTTTTCATTGGAAAAATTCTTCAAGTTATTAGCAACTGTAAATTTCGTAAAATAATCTCAGACAAGGAAGTAATTAACTTAGAAGAAAATAATTAATAAGAAATAAAATATTTTAGATTAGGAAGTGCTTATATTAGGAGAAAATACAAAATAAACTATCTCAGACTAGGAAATCTTTATCCTAGGAGAAAAATAAATAAATGTATCAGACTAGAAAGTGTTTATCCTAGAAGAAAATGCAAAATGAATGTCTCAGATTAGGAAATATTTATCCTATAAAAAATGCAAAATAAATGTCTCAAACTAGAAAATATTTATCCTAGGACAAAAATAAACAAACGTTTCAGACTAGGAAATGTTTATCCTAGGAGAGAATGTAAAATGAATATTTTAGAATAGAAAGTGTTTATCCTAGGAGAAAATGTAAAATTAGTGTCTCGGAGTAGGAGATATTTATCCTAAGAGAAAAATAAAAATAATTATCTCAGATTAGGAAGTGTTCATCTTAGGAGAAAATGATAAATAAGTGTCTCAAACTAGGAAGTGTTTATCCTAGGAGAAAATAAATGTAAGGATCCGGACTTCGAAAAGCGTTAGAGATGCTTGAATTTTTTATTTCCAACATTTTTGACCAAGGTGTCCATTCAAGGACAACTCCACGAGCCATCAAGGTGGCCGTGGAATAGATCTTGGTTCATGCCTAGGCTACCCAGCCTTGTTCCATGCTTTCCAGATTAAGTGGCCTTCCACGGAGCCTTTCACGACTAGTGGATCTCACCTTTGGCCGTAAAAGGGCTCCTAGAAGGAGGCCCTTGCTTGATCGCCACTATTTTTTCCAAGGATGCCACCACGGGCACCATCAAGGCCCGTGAAGAGCACCATGAACAATGTTGGTGACCCTAGAGGACCCTTGGCCATTTTGTCAAGGAAAATTACCATCTCGTATCTTAAATCCTATTCACAAAGGCCACCATGGACCATGAAGAGCTTCGCAGACCGTGAAGCCTATCCTGCAGGTGTTTGGCTCATTTTTGATTCCGTTTCATTAAGGATTCTTTAGTAATTTGGTTCACTCCCAAAGTCTTTTATGATTTTTATGCCTATCCTAAGACCCCTAAATCAGCCCTTCGTCATTGAATGCACTTCATTTTCAAATTTCCAATACTTAAATTCTAGAATTCAAATCTCCTAAATTCCATTCAAGCCAAGCTTTGAAGATTCAAGCTAGGAGATTGAAGAGTGTTCCAAGCTCAAGTATATATCATCTTAATCTTCCTAAATTCTTCAAGGTATGTGCGATTTCATTCATGATTTCCTTCCAATCATGAAGCCCCAAAATCTATTTCTTCAATTTCATGATTTCTAAGTATGATTTGCAAGTGGGTCTTGTGATTTAACTTCAATTTGATGAAATTAAGTTTTAGGTTGATTCTAATTGATGATTTTAACATGATTTATGTCTTATTATGTCAATTTACATGGATTTTATGAGAATTGAATATGCATGTCCCTTTTTATGACGAATTTATGCATGGGTAATTTCAAGTATGTTTCAATTGTTGATTCCTTCATGGATTAAGTATGATTTCATGTTATTAACATGTTTTGAGTATGAATTCTAAGTACCATGCTATTCCTTCGTCCCTCATGGCATAAGCATGCATGAACAAGTATTTTATGAAATTTATGATGTAGATTATTACCCAATTATGATTATGACTATGATTTTAAGACAAGTATGGTTATGACATGACATGTGATTACATAATGTCTATGATATGACTTCAAGCAATTATGGGTGTGAATACACCATCATGTATAAGAATGAGCTATTCCTATGTATGTAATTATGAATTGAAGTATGATTTAACGTTTTAGCCATGTATGCATGATTATGAATTATGATTTGGCTTTTTAAGCCCAAGTATGTATGATTATGAATTGAAAAGACTTATACTCCTATTTCAAGCATGTATATGTATATGTATTTTCATGGGATGATGACTTAGCACAAAATGAAATTGGAGGTGGGTACTTGACCCAAGACCTCATTATATAAAGTCTCCTTTCTCATTACGTGCCAGTGTAGGTTTATGTTTATGCCCCTTTATGGATAATTATGTACATGTAAAATCTTCTCCAAAATGGGTGGTGCTCCCATAAGGTGAGGTATCCCGCCAAAATGGGAAGTGTTCCCATAAGGAGAGGTATATAGTCTACCTTTGGCGAGCAGATCACTCTTTCTCCGATGTAAAGACACCATCAGAATTTCACATAATAGCTCACATGGTCTTATATGTCAACTGAGGTTCCATCTCCGTTATATTTAAGTATTATGACATTCATGCATAATGAATTTAAGGCATATTTTTATGACATTCTTTCCTATATACTTCTTTCGATGTATATGTGCTTTTGTCATCTAACATTAAAATGTAGGTCATCATATTCATATGCATTGCATGTTCGCATACTTAGTACATTCAAACGTATCAACACATACATTTTGCCTATATGATCTAGCCATATATGGACTCGAGACTTTCCTTATCCACCTCTTCATGGATAGATTCAATTTGTGGATGTTTGCTTATGGTGAGCCCTTTATTGAAAGGACGATACCCACCTTCTATCTACCTGTGCTATGTTATGATCATCTTATGTCTTATACCTTGAGGATGAGCTCAGGACATATTTTGACCCCTTTCCTTTCTATGAATTAGAGGAATTGTTGGATGTCATGAAAGTCTAGGTATGAGTCTTGTTATGTTTGATGTTTATGGAGGATAATCTTATGCCCTATCTAATGTTGATGTTGCTATGATATGTTGATAAGATGGTGAAATTCCTAAGTCCCTACTCCCGTAGCTTGAGTCCTATGATCCTGTCCCTTAGAATTGCTTGTTGATGATTGTGTAATGGCAAGTTCCATGTTCTTTATCCCCATAACTTGAGTCCCAAGATCCTGTCCCTTAGACTTGCTTGTTGTGCTTGTGATTGAGTGACAATGAGTCCCATGCTCCCTTGTCCTATAGCTTGTGTCCTAAAACCCCTATCCCTTAGTATCATGTTATAATGTTTGAATTGTGTTTCCGAACTGATGAAGTGTGTATGGATGTTACGAGGTTTTCTTGGTGACTTTCGGGTACTCATTCGCCATATTACCCATGTTGGATTGTGATAAGAAATATCTTAGACTAGAAAGTGCTTATCACAGAAGAAAAATAAAAAATAAATGTCTTAAACTAGGAAGTGTTTATCCTAGGAGAAAATGATAAATAAATGTCCTGGACTAGATGATGTGCCACCAAATATGACACTTTTGATTCTTAAACCTTAAGATTTTTTTATAATTCTCTGGAGCATTTTGTTGGATTTGATGTGCGTTTATTATATTTTGCAGGGAATCAGGATTAGACATGATTTTTGTTGAAGTTCAAAGCTACAGACTAATTTTGGGAATTTATGAGCTAACAGTACGAGTTGCAGTTCTACTTATGAGTTGCCAATAGGTCATAGATGTGATCCTATGATATGCAAAAAATATGAAAACTATGAACCTATAGTACCAGTCGTGGGTGAAATTGTGGACCGTAGATTGAAGTCATACATGGAAGGTTCAAATGCATTCCAGTCAAGATTCTATGAAACCTCAAACCACGACTCATAGAACCTTTGATGGGCCATAAAAGGCCTATTCATAAATTGAGGCTAGCAGCTACGAAAAAAATTATGAGTGAACACTACAAGCTTGTAATTTGATTTACGATGCATAAGTGGGCTCGTGGAAGTTGCCGAATATAGTTTTTCTAGTTCATTTTAAATTATATTTTTTTATATCTATGTATAGGTTTTTTTAGATTTTTCCTTTATATCTTATGCCACATTTTTCAGTTTAGACCTAATTTAACATTGTGAATTTGTAGTTTTTGGTTGTTCATAATTTTGGTGATCTTAAAGTTTGAATTTCAATTGAATATTTCAGGTGTCCATCTACTCTAATTGTGACTTTATGATTATGCTATCAACATCTATCATCGATCATCTTATGACCTTGAATAGCTAAACCTACAACTTTGGGTTGTGGGAACTATGAAGACTTAACAAAACACAATCTCATAATTAGTAATCTTTGGAGAGCGTGCATACATATATTATTTGTCTCTTCTTTTTTTTTTGATTACTTTTTAATGGAGGCCTACGTTAGAACTCTCCTTATTCTTACTTGTCAGACCAAGGAGGTAATGAATGGAAAAAAGGGTAAGTAACAGAGTTCGAATGTGGTTACACTAATCTAATTAACCTAAATGGACCAATCAATGGCTAAATCTAGGACCAAGGTAAGGGTTAGTAATGCATACATTCATAGATGGACCAAATTGCACAGTGAAATTCATCAATTTGTCGGATCAAGGACTTCGGTGAACACAACTTATTAGTTTTGCATGCTACACACTAGAAAAGGTTACTATTATATGGTTATGCCACATTATGAATTCATGGGGAGCACAATACACTAGTTATATACTTTCATTGATATTTTAACACTTGCAAGCAAATTGATCATAGAATATATTTTGTATTTATTATTTTTACTTAATTATAAATTCTCCTTTTCTGGGAATAAGTTGGTTAGAAGTTCGAATTCATTTCAATTAAACCAAGTCTGAACCACATTGCTCATGGGATCGATCCTAACCTCAGTTAGGTTTTATATTTTGCGACGACCACTTTATACTTTTTTTCGGAGTTGTTATTTGAGCGTATCAAATTTTGGCATCATTGTTGGGAAATACGACTTTTGGATTAGAATAATTATCTGATTTAACTATTAGTACTTATTTTTTAATTTCTTATTTTTTCGTTGTTTTTGTTCTTTTTCATTGCTTAGGTATGGTGTTTGTCAAATATGTGAAGTCGAGGTAGTCCTTGACTCCTTACAATCCAAAATGACAAAAACTTTTATAGAGAATGGTTCACGACATCACTGCATAGGTGGTGTGCTACCAAAATACAATACTTTTGATGCTTAGAACTTGGAATTTTGTATGTTCTCAATGAAATGTTAGTTGGTTTTATGTGTTTTTTTGTTATGTTTACAGGATTACAGGTTTGACCTTGATTTTGTGAAGAAATATAGAAGTTGCTGGTTTTTGATGCAGTATGAGACCCCTTACGGGCCGTAGATCATTCTATGGATTGTGAAGTGGTTTTGTGAACAATTCCAGTGAGGGGCTGAGTTTTTAAAGTTGGTTTTATGAACATGGAGATAGTTCATGGAATGATTTACGAGTCGTAGATCATGGTTTGTGTCCTGAGGATCAAGGATTGGGACTTTCTGAAGATTCATCAGACAAAACCTTCTTATAGGTAGTAAACTACTTTACGAGTCATAGGGGGGGGGGGGTGTCATAGACTTGAAGTTTGAATTTCCAGCAGCTTTGTACGAGACCTCAATTACAGGCTGTGGAATACAATACAACCCCATAAATCCCTTTCGTATGGTATGCCAACCAGTTATCCTATTTCTGTTAGGATTTATATTTTACTTATTATAAATAGGTTTTTTATGTTATTTTTCATAAGTTTTCTTCTAGTACTCAGAGAACTCAGTAGTTAAAGAGAGAAAATTGTGAGATTACATTTGAGAGTTTTTTTGAACACTTGTACTTTAGTTTCATCTTTAAGCTTGTGATTCTCTTTGAAGTTGGATTTATTTGTTCTTATTCAATTGTGTAAATCTCTAATTGTATTTTTTCAATTCATAATTCTTGCATCTACACAAAGCATGAGTAGCTAAATCCACAAGTAGGGTTGTGGGAACCATGAAGAACTAATAAGGTAAAATTAGATAATTCATAATTCTTGGAAAGTGTGCATGCATGCATTAATCAACTCTCTTCATTTTGCATGTTTTCTGATGGTGGCCAACATTAGAATCTGCCTAGTGTTACTGACTGGACGAAGGTAATAATGAATAGAAAAATAGATTTATTAATAAGATCCAATTGATATGTTCTCATCTAATCAACCAAACTGGGGAAAGAAGTTGTATTGAGACTAATAGGTAAGGGTTAGTAACACATACTATGTAGATGAGCTAAGTCACATAGTAAAATTTACCTCTCACTTTTGACCAAAGGGCTTGGTGAATTTAACTTACCGTCCTTCATGCTATACACTAAAAAAGAATTAGGTTATTCGGTAATACTAAGTTAGGAAATCATGGAGAACATAAAATCCTAATTTTTCTCCATATTGATTTCTCTCTTGTATTAGTTAGTTTATTTTTCCATTGATTATT
>JAOTQR010000109.1:8522673-8552138 GCA_025774065.1 Solanum ossicruentum | reverse complement strand
TATATATGTATATGTATATCTTGCTTGCACTACTTAATAAGTAAATTGAGTGAGTCTAAATGACTATTTGAGTTTGAGTCGACTTTAATATTCTCACATTGATTGATTGAGTTAATGAGAAACTAAGTTGAGCTAAGCATTGAGATTTGAGTTGATTGACTGAGTATTGAGAATTGAGTTGACTGATGAGTCGAGCATGTTTTAGTCTTGGGAGTGTTCACGCTCTAATAGTATATCGGTCGTAGTCAAGTATAAACATAACCAAGGGTTAGGGTTGAATCCACAGGGAATACGGGGCTTGACTATATTGATCCACTAAAACTATTTCAAGCATCAATCACTATATTCTCTAGAATGAGGGTTTTTGCAATTTCAAAGTGAAAGAACAATTAAAATACTACATTACTAATGCAAGAAGACAATTAAATTGAGGAAAAACTTGGGAATTGTGTTCCCTATGATTCGTTAACTCAAATACCCAAGATAACATAACCTAATTGAGACATCGCATGCACGACGGTAACTTAGGATCTTCCAGGCGTCTTGTGAAGGTAAAGGTCGAATTTCACCATGGCATATGGTCGGCAACCATAGTGTGCGAAATAACAGTTAGCCATTGTCCAAGTCAACCTCCCTTGGTCAGGTTTGGTTGATTAGAGGAGAAAACATGAATCAAATCTTGTCATCTACTTCCCTTTTTCTATTTGTCACTATCTTGGTCGGGATCATAACAGTAGGCGGGGTTTGGTGTTGGCCACCACCAAAAAATATTTAAAATGAAAGGAAATAGACAATACATGAAAATACCATATCAAAAAAATGCACACAATCCGGGTTATTACAAGTCAACTTCTCATGGATCCCACAACCCCAAGTTGTGGGTGCTTAGCTACTCATGGCTAAGACAAACTCAAAAACAATGATTGGAACAAACGTGGTTTAGAGATTACCCAAGAACAATAAAGAACAAATATACCTTGATGTTGAAACCACAAGCTTGGATTAATGGAAGTTGAGTACAAGTGATTTCAAAATCCCCCAAAATGGGTCTTCAAAAGTAAAATACTAAAATCTACACTAAACCCTAGAAAAGTTCTCTAAGAATATTCAAAGTTGATGTAGAATCTGTAAAGTATCAAATCTCCATTCAAAAACACTATCATTAACTATTTATACTATTTACAAAGACCCTAGAAATAGAATAGAAAATACAGCTAGCAGCAGGTATGTTCACAGTTACGACTCGTAGGGTGACCTACGAGTCGTAGTCGGGCTTTTGTAGTCAGCACTTAGCATTTTGGACTTGATTTCCACAATCCATTGCTACGAGTTGTGGTCTAATATACAACTCATAGTGTCTCTCGTAGTCCGCAGTTGTAGTTCTTGGTCCAAATTTTGGGAATATTGTTTTAGGCTACGAGGCCCCTTTCTATGAGTCGTAGTGAGATATACGACTTGTAGGATGGTCATATAGCTGACCTCCACTTTGCAAATTCTTAATTTTGGACACTATGCTCTGTTACGAGGACACACTACAATTCATAGCTTGGGCTACGACTCATATGGTGGCTCATTTGTCCTGTACTTCATCAAAATCTGCAATTTTCTCCCAAGATCATGTCAACCTGTATTTTCTGCAAGAACAACACAAAAGCACATAAAAACCATAAAATGTCACATTGAGAACATGCAAAATCTCTTGTTTTAGGCATCAAATGTGTTGTATTTTGACAATACATCAACACCCTCAACTTAGAATTGTTACTTGTCCTCAAAAGTTTTGGGATTGTTGGTTACCACTGTAATCTTGCATATGATTGATTTGGCAATGTTTGTTCTAATTAAGAGAAGGCAAGTTGATGCTTGAATCATGACCTATGAGTCTATGCTGATTGTGTATGTTGTGCCATGAGTGTGTGGGATCATTTTGCCATATTCAAGCAGTTTATACTAATTAAAAACTTGCCTTGTTACTCTAAGATTGGAGATCTTGGTTAATTAGGAGAGGATCTTATGTGATTGTTCTTTAAGTTAGTCCATTTTTGACTAAATGACCTACTAAATGTAGTGGTTTAACCCTTGTTCCAAATGTTTGAGCGCTACATGTACTTGTTCTTTCTTGACACCTAGCTAACCTAACCTTGTTCTGTGGAATACCTTGATATTGGCCCTAGTCTATCCTTGAACATGTGAACCTTGATGGAGGCAAAAAAGCCTAAGTTGAGGGTGGCTACCAAAAGTGGCCTTGGTTTGAGGAATGGATATTATGTACTTTACTTCAGGATAAAAGCCTACGTTGAGGGTGCCTTATGGTGTGGTAAGTAATGAAAATGAGGTGGTTAAGTGGGAAAGAAAGAAATAAGAGAAAATCATGTGCTGGGTGAGAGAAAAAGAAAGAAAAGTTTCCTTGAATTAAAAAGAAAACCAAATTGAGTTTGAAAATGAGGCACAGATGAAAAGAGGAAAAGGAAGCACCCAGAAAAGCTTGAAAATGAAGAATAAGGGAGGACATAATGTACATGACTGAGTTGTTGAGGTCAAAAGTGTTGATAAATGTGGTTCAAGGATAGCTTTTAATCACTACTTGTCTAATACTAAAGCCCCATGAGACTGCATTACAAGCTTATAAAGTCCTAGAGTAATAACCATTATATATCTTCAAAGGTAATAACCATTATATATCTACAAATTATCTACAACACCTAAACATGCTGGTTCAATAGAAAATAAAATCATCCACAAGGAAAAGGAAACAAGGCAAGAAAACCTTGGGATCAAATATTGGAAAGTTATGGATTAAAGGCTACTCAGACTTCACCTTAGTTCATAACTTCCCACACCCCACCAAAAGATGAAACTTTGTCCTCACAGTATATATATATATATACACATACATATATATATATATATATATATTACAAATCCAAAAGTAAAACCAATCATCCAACAAATTAGATAAAAATCAAACATCCAAAATAAAATATCCATAGAAGCATTAACAAAACAAATTGTCTAAAGAAAACAGTAATGAACACAAAGTATCCAAAAACATCAATAGACGGGGGGTCAATAGTATCAAACACATTTTGGTCAAGCACTGGCATTAATCTTGTCCTGGGGCTCACTATGCTCCTTGGTAGTCTGGGCTACAGCTGTACTCGAGCTGCCGGCTCCTTGTGCTATCTGTTGCTCCTGATCCTTCTTCATCGCCTCCACAGCTAAGGACTCTCGCACCTTCTCATCAGTAATCTGCTCCTCCAGCTCTGCTACCTCATCAGCTGTCCTGAGTCTCCTCTGGCTCACAGCTGCTTCATCAGTCTCGAGGGGTCTTTTCCCGTGGGCATGCTGTCGATCACATCATCACCCTCTGGTGCCTTCTCCGGGCTGCTATCGGGGCTGCTAACATCTTCAATAGGTTGACCTTGAACTTGGCCAACTCATCCTTCACAGCAGCCATGTCAGCAGGTCGTGCACCCTCAACTCTTCGCTGGACCCTATCCTCAAAGACATTTACCCTAGCATCCACTGCATCATCTCTCCGATCTACAGCCTCTCGAGCGTATGCCTTGGTCCTCTCCTCCGAGTCTTGGACCGTCTGACGAACCCAAGGTTTGATCTGGCTCATCAGTCTACTCAGATGGGACTCTGTCTTTGCTAACTTATGCACCAAAGCCTGAAAAGCAAAAGCAGACATAGGAGAAAAGTTTGCGAAAGCAACCTGAGGAATAGAAGGTGCTGCTGTAGGTGTATCTGAGGATGGTATCGCCTCGGTATCAATAGCTAGAGGCAGCTTTGCTGTAACTAGAGTGGAACTGGTGGTAGCTGGAGTATGCTCCTAAGTATGTGGCTCTGGAGGAAATGGATTTAGAATAAGAGGAGAAACTGCTTGCTGTAAGGCCACTGGATTTTCATCATCCTTAATTAGGCTGGGATCCATGGTATGCAAGGCCTCTACATGTGGGCTAGGTGGAGGGTGACACGTAATCCAGCCTCATTGCATAGTCTATGTATCAATATGGGAAAAAGCAATAAGGTCTGAGTCTGTATAACTGACTCATATATCTACTCCATCATAACGCGAGCCCAATCTATATCATAGGAAGCTAGAATACTGGCTAGCAGCACATCCCTCTCCAGAGTGATCACATTATCTATGAAAGTAGGCTTGATGCATAACCAGATAATGGACCACCAAAACTTAGCCTAAAATGAAAGATGAGACTTCACTATCAAATCGGTATGATTTGTGACCCATGTAGGCTTAGGACCTTCTTCACAAATCTGACAAGCTATCCACTAAAGGAGCTCAATTTTTAGGTCCACATTTTTCTAACTCACTGCCCGCCTCATCTTCTCGATCTTATCATCATATTCTGCGGTGGAGCATGATAACCTGTAAGTCGACCCAAAATGAACCCTCCTGATGGTCTCCTCCGAAATATGGACAAGCTGACCCCCGGACTAAGACTTCTCGTAACCTGGGTTGCTCTATGGTTTTCTCCCTTTTGGGAAGATCTTTGAAAATGGTAGCAGCATAAGCGACGTAGAACTCCTGAACTAGATATGTGGTATACTTGCCCAACCTTTGTGATAGCCACCTCAGTCAATGCCAGTCAATCTCTGCTTCTAAGTCTGGCACCCTACTCAACATAGAGTCATTCAGCCTCGACTCCTCGTGGAATTGTTTGACAGGCTTTCCCGGTCCCTTTAGCTCCAACCCCTTGTCATAGATAGCTTTCATGCCCTCGATTCCCCATGTGACATTTCTAGAATCAATAGAGGAAACAGATAGGTCGACCGGGGACTGTGACTCTACAGCAGCATGTGGGGTTTGGATACCGCCTATAAACCTGTCTCTAAGTATGAGGAGTTACTACCCGACTAGTCTCCATTGCCCTCCTCGTCATACTGGGAGGAACTAGTAACTTCTATCAGGGTCAGTGCAGCTCTGGATCTAGTTTGAGGCACATTTGTCTCGGGGTCAATCCTGACTTTGTGGACTGCTTCAGATCCCTCTGACTGTACGATATTGGAGGCTACATCTCTCAACCGTCGCCCCAAATCTTTAATAGCTTCTTTTCTACCTTCGGAGCCATATGCCCTGAAAATTACATTACAAACCCATAATGAGAACCATATTCATACATACTTAGAACAGAAACAAAGAAAGAAGCAAGAAGAAAGGAAAATAAAAAGTAAAACACAGAAAAATATTTTGACACTATACTAGCTGCAAATTTGTAGGTATGAGGCATAGGTACGACTCGTAGGGTGACCTGCGAGTTATAGCCTGGGCTAGTAGCAACTACAAAAAGTACTTATAAGCATAAGACAGGTCCTACGAGTCCTTTACTACGGTTCATAGTGGACACTACGACTCGTAGATGGGTATCATTTGGTAAATGTTAAGGAACTATAGGTGACTGTTGCCTCCTACGAGGGACTACCACGACTAGTAGGACTACCAACGAGTCATAGGTGGTCTTCATAACAGAAAACAGAAGGCACCTGTGGTGCCTGTAAACTTGCCACATAAACCAAAATAACAAAATTTTCATAATGTAAACAACATCGAAGCAAGAACTAAGCATTATCTCAAGCACAAAAACAAGCCCATTACTCAAATATGTTGACCTAAGTCAAAACTTACTACACAAAATATCTATTCATGATCACAACAATTAAACAATAGTTGCCTTTCACATTTAAGAAATACCCAAAAACAATTGATCCCCAAACTCACAATTATCAACACCAATACACAATAATAGGAGTTTAAAAAGTTCAAAACAAATCCACACTGGGGTATCTCAAACGATCAATCTAAACACACAACAATACCCTAATTCCAACCCTGCCATAAATCCATTATCAACCAACATCATATAACTATTTCATAACATGATCAACATTTAAGTATGATAAGATTTCGATGATCACAACAATCCAACAAGAGTGTTTCACGATTCAAAACAATACTAAGGACATTTAATCGATGAAACCCCAATTCTTATATCTACGAAATCATAATCACAATGATATTCTCAATATCTTCACAAAACACACAATCATCTAACAATATACGAAAATCATAAAATGAGTGCGTAATTTAACCAAGAAAACATACCACTTGAGAGAATGATAAGCAAAAATATGCAGTGAGAGAGAAATGGAGAAACTGAAACCCTAGAAAGAAGGACCCGTCAGAAAGTGACGTGGGTCTTCAGAAAGTGAGATTGGAATAGTATGAAAGAGTTTTGGAAAAGCTTTGGGGGGAAGTAACCATTTAAAATGGGGAAATTTAGGGGCCAAATGAATTTTGACCCCTCATATACTCAACCGGGTCATATTCAAAAATTCTGCATATCGGGTCAACGAAACACCGACTACGAGTCGTAGGGCTTCCTATGACTCATAGGTCCCGATATCGCAACAAACTCAACATTTGAAAAAATTCAAAATCATACTTGGTCACTAAGAACCCCACTTACGACCTGTAGGGAACCTTACGAATCGTAAGGTTGACTTGTAGTGTTTGTTCCAACTATAATCAAATACTGCTTCCCTCTACGAGGCATGACTACGAGTCATAGCATATTTTACGGCTTGTAGGCCTAGTTGTAGAGGCTATTACAAATGTCATTTCCTTCACACTTTTAGCTCTTGATTCACACCTACGAATCAAATCTCAAAATACATCGATTTTCAAACCCATACAACTGATTTAATGTCTTAAAAATCAAAACAATCATCAATCTACTACCTAATAATTCAAATGACCAAGATAAATTTAAAACAATCCAAAAACATAAAAGATACTTGGGTTGCCTCCAAAGAAGCGCCTTGTTTAACCTCTTGGCTTGACTTAGTCATCATCCATCATCAAAAATCTTCAATAGCCCACACTTCACTCTTTAACTAATCTGGGTGTTCCATTGATTGGCGAATGTCAAAATCCACCTCTGCATCATTGACCTTGAACCAAAGTTGACCTGAATCCATATCTACCAAGGCTCTCCCGGTGGCCAGAAATGGTCTTTCCAATATAATGGGCACCTCAAAATCAACCTCACAATCAAGGATCACAAAATCAGTGGGGAAGATGGATTTATCAACTTCTACAAGAACATCATAAAGTATCTTTTCCAACTTTTTGATAGTTCTATCCACCATGAGTAATCACATTTTTGTGGGAGTAGGAGTACCAAGACCAACCTTTTTGAAAATGGCAAGAGGCATCAAATTTATGCTTGCTCCTAAATCACATAATGCTCTTGCAAACTTCACATCATCGATGGTATAAGGAATGTTGAATGCACCGGGATCATCTCTCTTCTGAACTAGGCATTTGGTCATGATGGCACTACATTGATAGAGCTCTTTTGAAAGCTCTTGGCTCAACGTGCGCTTCTTTGTTACCAAATCCTTCATGTACTTAGCATACCCAGGCATCATCTCCAATGCTTCTTGAAGGGGGATGTTAATAGACAATTACTTCAACATAAAAAGGAAGTGTTTGAATTTACCATCCTCCTCCATTTTCTTGAGTCTTAGAAGAAAAGATGGAGGAGGTTTTGGAACCATCTTGGCCTTTTCTTTCCCTCTCATCGCTTCACTTTACACCTCAACATTCTCCAAACTTCTTCCTTAACATCAACCTTGTCATCAACACCCCTCTCACAAGCTTCATCATCAACCACCGGCATTAGGGGATCTATGGTACTCTTCCCACTTATTAAAAGATCCCCAAAATATTTTTATGGATCGTATTAATTTAAAATAACTAAACAGTTGAAATAGCTAGAAAAATTATTTATGAGGGGCAGTAACTAATCAGAGCAATATAGTGAAATTACAGTTGAAGTTACAAAGAAAATTATTATGAAATTGTGTTAAAGCTACTGAAAATTATTTATTAGGGACAATATTGTCAAATCATAATTGAAGTAAGTTGATGCTTTAAAAAGATTAATAAAAAAATCCATGAAATATTTTTGTGGACCCAGCTTAATGTATAAGAGGAAGCAGGCAGCTCAAGCAGGTACGTCGACAGAGAAGTACCTGCTTGCTGCCCCAACTCCCACTTATTAAATAAGAGGAATAAATTCAAATTTGACATTTAAACATTCAATCAGTTTTATCTCAGAAAATAAGCAACATTATGATAATCCAAATTAACCATTCACAAATACTTGCCATTAATTTTTTTCAATTAAATTATTTACTCAGTTAAAATTCGATTTCTACAACATCATATGTTTTATGTTGAAACACATGTGCAAAACATGTGGCCCAAAACTAGTATATATTAAAAAAGAGTCCTTTGAGAATCATTGCCAAAAATGTTTTTTAGCACAAGTTTTAACTGAAAGAAGAAAACGTAAACAAATACAAGTTAGAAAATAACGATGACAAAAAAAATCTGATGACATGCATGTTAGATAAGAGAGTCATTTGAATAATAAAAATTTTGATACAAATTGCCAAAGATTGTGATCATTCAATCTTGATAAAATGAAGAACTATGAAAATCCTTGAAAGATTCGCCCCTGCTACGAGGAAGTAAGAGCTTATTTTCATAGGGAAGAAGTTATAAGGACATAGCACATGGAAGGGCTTCCTCATATACAACGTTGATGGTTAGAAATCTCATACTACTCCAGTGAAAATGTTTAGTGGCAAACCATAAAAGAAGATTCTTCATAACCACATTCTAAAGCGCAATAGACACGCACCCCATTTTACCATACTATGTTTGGTAAGAATACAACTACTAGATAGCCTGGAGGTGTTAAAACTAGAGCTGATATCAGTGTATTAGTTATGAACTTATACTTTACTGTTGAGGACATTACTGATTCACAAATTAACAAAGTTGTAAGTCGAGCGTTGAACCATACTGTAGGCATTTGTGGCAAAATAATTCAACTTATGCCATTCTTCAAATATTTGATTTTCAGTACAAATGGCAAAATGTTTGATTTATAACTTTGTAAATTTGTGAATCAAAAATATCCTCAAAACTGAACTATAGGTCCCTTATGAACACAAATATAAACTCTGTTTCCAACATCTCTAGGAAATAAAGAAACTGTATTACTTCCCATTAAGGGGCAGGTAAAATGAGGTGTTCAATTGCGCTTACGAAAATGATTATTATGAACCTTTGTTAATGATTTGCCACTACACCTTTTTATTGGAGAAAGAAAGGATTTTTTTACCATCAATGGTTGTATATGAGAAAGCTCTGCTAGGTTCTATGTACCTTAGAGCTTCTTATCTATGGAAATAAGCACTTTTCTTGTAATGACCCTCTGGGTCATCATTCCCTTACCATGTTATTTTTCATCAATAGAGTGTTCCTATAGAGGCACCAGGTTATTTAAGGTCAGTTGGAACTAGTAGCATGGTTGTTTAGTCGTTTGTTAGGGAGTTGTGCATTTTTTCATGTTTTGGAAGGTCTTATACTATAAAAAATTAACTTTTGCACAAACGTGGGTAAATAGCATCAGAATGGAATTTTGGCAGCTCTATCAGTTCTAGAATGACCAACTTAAGCTAGAGGCATGGCCGGCTTGAGAATCAAGCCTTTGGCGTGAGTTTATACTAATGTTTTACATTTTAGCTTTCAAAATTAACCAACAGTTGACTTTGGTCAACAGTCTTGAAAAATGTGCTCCAATAAATATCCTTTACTTTTATGTTATAATATCCTTTACTTTTATGTTGAATTGGTGAATTAATTGATTTTGACAGTGCATTTAGTTTCCAAATGGCAAATTTGGTGTGGAACCATCCTTTATTCGGCTCCAGACGCTTCCAGGCCCATTCTGAGCCCCTTAGTAGAAATTGGCTAAAAATGGCCAAGGAGTAAGACCCATAGTTAGACATAACGACCTCACATGCAAATTTCAACTGTGCCTTTGAATACGGAATGTCGATTTTTGTGGTTTAGCATAGTTCATTTGCGTTTAAAAGGTCCCGGATGAATTTCAAGTACCCCATCGAGAATTTCGTAACTAGAAAATTGAGCATTTCAATTTTTTCTGGTACAAGTGACCCGCACCTTTGCAAAAGCAGGCTAGGGCCCACGATATTGGAGGTCGAGACCGTATAACCTTCGTGAATGCAAACTAGGGGCCACAATCTTAGAGGTCAGGTCCCTGTGACCTTCGTGAACGCAGAGCCCTATTCACAATCATGGAGGTCGGACTAACTAGACCTTCACGAATGTGAAGGGATCTCCTGCGATCATGGAATTCATTCCATCTATGCTCTGCAATCGTAGAACACTGTTCACCACGATTGGCGAGATCAATTTGTGGCCTTTATATATTAGTTCCTAAGGCCGAATACAATACTTGCATTAATTTCTAAAAAGGATTTTTCACTTATTTGAAGTCCAAATTTAGTGTTTCAAAAGCCTATGTTCGAAGGATTTTCAAGGAAACATTGTGGAGGTGTCAGAATCAATCATAGGCATTTCGTTCAAGGTACGAATCATGCTTTAGCTTACGAATCGGTGTGGAGACGTCCGTGGACTATCCTTGAGAAACTATAGGATGTCATTTAGGAAATATTCTCTATGTTGAATCTGATCGTGCAACTTATGTTTATTGGTTCCTGAAATCTCACTTGTTTCACTCTATCACTGATTATGGCTGATAGAGGTAGACCCTGATATGGGTATAGGGATGTAGCACCAAATCCAGTGGAGAAATATTTGGACACCTCTATCCCTCTATAGCTAGAGGGGCCACTACCAACACCACCAGCACCACCCCCAACACAACCCCCATCCAACCTCCTAGCTTGCCTTTAGATATTTGGGGATCGATAGTCATAACCTTAGCTGGTGGCTTATTTTTCCATAATATTTATATAAGTATTATATTATATCTTTTATTGGGCTCGACGTTAGCCCCCATACATGGTCTTACGACTTTGCGGAGACCTGTGTTTTTGGTAAACAGTCGCTCGGGCCTGGTCACTGCGAGGCAGCGAAGAGTCACAATGACCTAAAGCTTAGGTGCGGAGCCTTTCCCCAGCTGCGAGTCCGCTGACTAATGAGGAACTGAACGAAGATGCATCGGTTCTTCGCTCGAGCCACTTTTCAGCTCCTCTATCTAATTGCTTGAGAGCTAGATCCTAGGTTAGTCCCCTCATCCCTCACCTCTATAATGGTTTTGGTTCATTTGTTAGATCTTGTGTGACTTGTTTGGATGCTGAGGCGACATGCATTGCATTGGTTATTCAAGCATGCTAGTTTTATGGTATGATCTTGGTTATAAGTTTGACGTATCATTGTGCATAAGAGTGGGAGTGGTGAAATGATTTTTTGTACTACATATAAGGTATTTTTTGGAATAGTTTGATGAGTTGAATATCTACTAGATGTTTAAGTAATTTTTATCGAGATTTGTACCACCTAGACCACATGTTCTTCAAATTGGTACTTCAACGCATCGTGGACGTACACCTTTCTACCACAGATTATGAGGGGCATCTGGGATGACCCCAACTTTTATGTTTTTGATTAGCTGGTGCATCAATGCCCTTTACTGCATTTGGATACTACTACTCCTCCAGTATCGATAGAGATGATTATTATGATAAGACCCAGTAAGAACATAAGCAATGCATAAGGCTTTGTCGAGCCACCGTGGGATGCTTGGATGATGAGTTTCTCAATCAGATGGATAGCTCCACGGGTCCTACCTTGCTAGTTGGACTGGGGTAGGTCGTGAGGACTTGGTTATATGCATGCATGAGGTATCATGCATTGCTTTCACAAGCATCCATATCCCTAGTATATTGTTTGTTGCATGGTTTGCTTGTAGTTCAGGATGGCAGTTAGGGTTTTGTCTGTTGCTTGTACCAGCTATGGTCTAGGACAAGTGTTGAGTCTATTTTTTTTCCTACAATTTTTACTGCGTGCATTATTTTATTTTGTAAGGACTTGATAGTTATGGTAGGTGTGATTGTTTTCTATGAGTTTGAATATGTGCCTGATTGGGTTGGTTCGAACTAGTTCCTAGGTTGTTAGATTCACCTAGAATCTATAGTTATTATTCATTGTTATTACTGATTTGATTTGCAACCTATCTTTCATTCTAGTAGACAGTAGCCTGATCTTTTCAGGTACATTTCCTATCTTCACCTTGTATATTTAATTGCATGTTAGTTCGATTGTTATCTTATTACTTGCCTTATTTCATGATATTTATATATACTTGCTTTATCTGTGGAACTTAGTTAGCCTATGCCTACTGAGTACCATTCGTTTGGTACTCATAAAATACTTCTGCCCTCTGTAAATTGTGGTGCGAGTCCCCGTGGTTGATTTTCTCTCGTGCAGAGCTAGCTGGGGATTTTGGAGATCTTGCTGATCTCTTGGTGTCTGGAGTTGCCGATTTTCATCTTATTGCTTTTAGACTTATCTTTGTTTTTTGTTCAGAGATAGTTTGTACAGATATTGTATTTGAAAAGCTTTGTACTCTATTTTATGTATTAGGAGCTATTGTGAAGGAGTAATGAAAATATTCAATAGTTTGGATATGAAACAAATAAAACACACAATAATTTAATTTTGACCATTTTACTCATTTTAAAACATCCAAAGTTATTCCAAATCCTATTTTTGATCTCCAATTCAATCAAAGTAAAAATACAAAATGAAATACATATATTTAATCTTACATGAATACATGTGGCTATCATCACCAAATTACATAATAATACTTTAATGAGACGAACATAGGTGACAAATGATACAAAACAATGACAAGTCTCACGTCTCACCTCTAATAACTTCATGATGATTATTTCGATACTTAAAAATTGAATGCAACAAATTTATTATAAAAATTTGTAAACAAATATGGTAAATTCAGTTTTGAAACATCAATACAGTCATCAAAAAGTTTTTATGGCTGAGATTAGTCATTATTTTGTATCATTTATTCACCCCAATTCATCTCTTTAAAGTTTTATTATGTGCTGATGAAAATGATTCTTAATGTTTTTTTATGCCCACCTGTATGCATGTGAGGGTTCAATATATGTATTCCCCCTCCAATTTTGTATTTATTTTGATTGAGTTAGAAATTAAGAGTAAAATTTGAAATAACTTTGGGTGTTTAAAATAGAGTAAACTAGTCAAGACCTCTCTAAACTGTTGTCTGTTTTACGAGTTTCATACTCAAACTATTGGGTTCTTCCATTATTCTTAACAATAGCTCCTTATATATTGATAAACACTAGGCTGAGTTGTTAGATATGAGTCTGCTACATATTGTTAATTAGCTAAAATCATATATAGCCAACCTCTACATTTAAGCATCCGTGCATCTCCTCAATATATGCCCAAACTATCTTAATCGCGATTCTCGCACCTTATCCTCTATTTGGCTACTCCTATTTTGTCTCAAGTATCTTCATTCTTATTCTGATCTCTTCTAGTAGGTTCACATATTCATCTCAACATCTTCATCTTCATAACATTCACTTACTAAATGTAGAAGTTCTTGACTAGCTAACACTTTCCATACAACATGGCTGGTGTAACTACTATCCTATAAAATATTCCTTTGAGTTTTTGTGGCACCTTCTTATCGCATAAGTCTCTAGATGTTAGCATCCATTCATCTAATTCAATCTTTCCATTTTTTTTGATAATAGATCCAAGATACTTGAAACTTCCTCTTTTTTGAACAATGTACCAAGCCTCACTCCTACACCAACCTTGGGTGTTACATCACTAATCGTGCATCTCAAATATTCTGTATTTGTTTTACTAAACTTGAATCTTTTAGACTTCAACGTCTATCTCCAAATATCCAACTTAACAGTAACTCTGCCTCAAGCCTTGTTATTCAAGACTACGTCATCCACCAATTATATACACCAAGGTATCTCACCTCGGATATGTTACATCAATTAATTTATCATGAAGGAAAATAAAAATTTGCTAAAAATTGATCCCTAATGCAAACCTATCACAACTAATAATTACTATGAGCCACCTCCCATAATCCTTACCCAAGTCTTGACTCCGGCCTCATGCATGTCCTAGGTCACCTTAATATATGCAATAGGTACCCTTTTAGCCTCTTAGTATCACTATATAATATTCCTATGTATTTTATCATAAGCCTTTCCCAATAGATGAACACCATGCAAAAGTTCTTTTTCCTCTCCCAATTATTTCACTAGTCTCCTTACAAGATGAATGACTTCTATCTTTGAATGCTCCGACATGAATCCAAACAAGTTAACCAAAATAGACATATCTCTCGTCACCCTCATCTCTATTATGCTCTTCAAACTTTTATAGTGTGGATTAATAGATTGATACCCCCATTATTATTGCAATTCTCATTATTACCTTTATTCTTGTACAAGCAAATCATAGTATTCCACCTTCATTTTTAAAACATCTTGAAAATGACATTAAGCGACCCCATAAGCCATTCCAAACCTACTCTACCTAAACTCTTCCAAAATTCCATTGGGATCTCATAATATGGTCGCTCTTCCCTTACAAATCTTATGGATGACACAATAAACCTCCTCAACTTTAATACACATACACCCAAAATTGCAATGCCTTTCTGAGTTCTCCAACTTCCGCACCATAATGGTTATTTTCCCCTATTCGTTTAAAAGTTTGTGAAAGTATGATTGCCACTCCGACCAAATGATGTCTCTTTCAGCAGGATCTTGCCATCCTTATCCTTGATGCATTTCACTTAATCTAGGTCATGAGCCCTCTTTTTTCTCACCTTGAAAAGCCTGTATAAGTTATTATCCTTCCTTTGTCTCTAATTCCACATACATGCATTCAAAAATTATTTTTGTTAGCCACCATAATTCTTTCCTTCTTTGCTACGTTGTACCTTTCCGCATTCGTCTGCTTTTCCTCATCATCCTTACTTTCCACTAACTTTGCTAACTATACTTTTTCATCCTTCACCTTCACTTAGATTTCTCCATTCAACCACTGGTCCCTTGATTCCACCTTGATTTACAAACCTCTTTAGATTCTTTCCTAATGCAACTAGGAGACTTATCTCACATACTATCTTCATCATTACACTTCCTTATGTTCCCATGACGAACAATTTCGCCTCCATCTCTTGAGCATTGGCCATAGATAAGCTACTTTATTTGATCTTTGGTCGGGCATCGATAATTCTTTTCATCTTCATTCTCCCGGTGTGTGTTTGGTAAGAAGTAAAATATTTTTATGAAAAATATTTTCATGAGAAATAAGTTGAGTTCTCACTTATTTCTTATATTTGGTTGATACGCGAAATATATATTCTTTATTATTTGGTTGATGAATCAAAAATATTTTTCAAAAATATCTTTTAAGAAGGAAAAGTGAGCAACTTTTTAAATTTTTAGGGTTAGGAATGGGGTATAAAAAATTGAATTTTTAAAAATTTGAAATTTGTTAATTGTTTTCATTGTGGGTAGGTTGGTGGGTGGGTGGTAGATGATGTGTGGGGGGGGGAACTAAAATTTTTTAAGTAAAAATAAATTCTTTTAATTTTTTTTAGTAGGGTTGGATGGGATAAATGAAAAATAGAAATTATAAAAAAGATAATTTTTTTTAATTAGGATGTGGGGAATTGGACGGCGCGAGGGTTGATTTCGGGGGTGGGAGGGAGGCTGCGATAGAGATAAGATAAAAAAAATATTATTTTTAAAAGTGAAACTCTTTATGAGTTTCTATCCCCGAAATCAAAACCTCTATGCACATTGTTATACTCTATCAGAGTAGACTCGATGTGACCATCGAAATCTAGTCCTATAAACAACTTGTGAGTTTGTAAAACACCTTTCACCCTTATTCAAGTCCTCCTAAAAGCACTTCTTGTCCTCCTCATCTGGGCTCGCTTGCTGAGTATTAGCACTAATAATGTACAATGACCAACAATTGCTATCATCTTGTTGTTGTGCCTTTTAACCTCAACCACTTGCTCTCGTAGATCAATATCCATACTAAGATTCCTACTCCTAGTACCTCTAGAGTACCATAATTTAATTATATCCATCTACATCCCGCACCTTAGATCCTAACCATTTGGTCTTGGATACAAGCTTTATTAATCCTCCTCTTCTTGAGAATCCTTGCTAGCTCTATGCACTTTCTTGAATGCCAATCTTCAGGCTTTATTTATAAAGTCTCTATTCCTTGGCAATCAAGCCCAAAGATCTATGAATTAGCCCATGCTTGACTAGCCAAGCAGGCAAACGAGTCCGTGGAAGAAACATCCCTAATTATAATAGGAGCTAAATGAATAAAATAATAAAACTACAAGAATCTATAGGAAAGAATATAATTAATTAAAAGTGAAGAAGGATGGCAATAAATTCAGCAATCTGGTAAGAAACCCTAACAAACTACGGGCAAGAATTAAAATCATTATCCTTTTGCTTTGCAAAAGGAAATTGACTGGTGTCCAAGAAAAAACAAAGTATCAACAAAAGCAATTTGGTATACTAAACAAGAAATAATATGAGGAGATAAACAAATGCACAAGAAATCAGTTGAGGAGAAGTTGTTGTTGGTGTTGTTTTCATTATACCATGAGACTCCTTTTTGGTACCCATGGATATACTTGATAAATATGATGTTATTTTCTACGAACAACACAGATCAAGAACATGTAAAAATGGAAACTGAAAATAGAGGCAAGAAAAGTGGAATATGAAGGAGGAAGTATACATTCTTAAGAAGTTGCCTTTAGTAGATGAGATAAGAAGCAATTGAGATGAAAAAGATCATAGTTGGAGGAAGCGCTAAATTTTCCTATTTAAGGTTTAATTTTGGAAAATCGAACTTAACCCTTGGAAGGTTTGCTTTAATTTTCCCAGCTCTAGTATGTTTTATTAAATCTTGTTATGATTTGTAAATAAACATCACGTGAAAGTGAGATCAGATGAATACCTGTTAAGTCATTCTTGTTTATCAATGCAGAATCCATCTTGTTTATCAATGAGGAAGCATGTTTCAGACATGTGGAACACTCAACTTGGCCTTCCTCTCATTGCTTCTCCCATAACTAGCAGCCGAATGCGGCATTTTGAAGAAGGCTAAGGAGATGAGAGGTTACCTAGCAATATATTTATGGGCACCAAGCCTTGGCCTAATAGATACCCCATAATAGGCTTTTTAGGTCTTTAATAGGGTTTATACTATTGCCAGCCTACGCCAATGCATAAAGCGATTTAAGCCCAAGAAGGAATTCAAACGATAAGCGGCCCAAGTCATATTTAGTCCGCTTTATAAACTACAATAACTAAGTTAATATTAGTTCATATTTGGTAGAAGATACAATATTTTTTTTACATGTACAATCATTAACTTAATCATAAAAATTTTATATAGTTTAAAAGTAATATTGTTATTCTATAAAATGATTCCCGAGCTGAACAAATACAAACCCCAAGTACATAGTGGTAGAATAACATTTTAAACATAGTCTAGTCAAACAAGAGCATGAATATCAAAATAAAATAGTACTTGTGTCACAACTAAAAATCAGGTGTGATGGAACTTGCCTTAACCCACCAAGATAGATAACCCTGAACAAGGGTATAACAAAATAATGCGAAAGCTAAAATGGAAGTAGCAATTATATAAAAAGGATAAATATCACAAGAAAGAGATAAGATTCTAAAATCATCCCAAGACTGGTGTCACATATACAAACCTTTATTACAATTGAAATTTAAAAGAAAATGTCACAATCCAAGCCTAGGGCGTAGGTGAGACATGACAAATGGGGAACCCGAATGTACCCCAAACAAGCCTCGTACTTATAAGGACTTGGACTTTGTGAGACTTTTTGGTGCGTAAAAGTTGAGTTCCCGGAGGTGTCTGACCCATGGGGGAATGTTTGTGTATGACTTGTGCGGCTTCACACGAGTCGTGTGGCTCTTTTGGCGGGACCGCTGGCAACTTTTGAAAGCTCATTTCGTTAGGACTTTCTCACATATACTAAACCTCTAAATCAGCTTATACTCCTGCATTACTATTCATTCTTATTCTAACACTTAGCTTCTCATTCACTCGCTCAAACTCTTTTCAAATCTTCTTTTGAAGCCATAATCGGAGGATTCCCATGGAACCTTCAAGCTCAAGTTGAATTCACTTTCAAGCCTCAAATTCGAGATTATTTATATTTTTTAGGGTCATCATAGGTCTCTTTCATCAAGTCAAGTTCAAAGAAATTCCATTACTTAAGATTTTCACATGAACCGATAGAAGGGTCAACTTTTCTATTAGCACAAAAATAACTGGGTGGCCTACAACCTACTAGATTGAAGCTCTTTGAATTATCTTTCTAATGCATCTGAGTTTACCCAATTCTAAGTTCGGAGTACTTACATTTGACTATTTTTCATAGAACCTGTCCGGGGCTGGCACAGTGCGCTTTCACGAACTGTGAAAAGCTTCACGATCCGTGAAGCCACTCATGGTAAGTTCCCGATAGAATTCTAAGGTTCATTTTATAAAGGGTTTTTTTAATATATTTTGGCCCAACCCCAAAGCTTTTTAAGACCTTTATGCCCTCCCCCCGCTCCCTTACACCCCTAAACAACCCCTATCTATTTCATAACACCTCATTCAAGACTAACACTTAGTTTCTAGAATCAAACTCTCAAAATGCTCTCCAAGTCTCATTTCAAGATTCAAGCTAGGATTCAATTGGGGTTTCAACTTCATGCTAAATTCTTCTCAAAGTCATCTTCCTAATTAAGGTATGTGGGATTGATTCATGGTCCTTTCAACCATGAAGACCCAAACTCTTTTTACTCCTTGATATATAAAATTAAGCTTACTTTGAATATGGGTCTTTTAAATTATTGTTTATTTGATTCAATTGAGATATGGGCTATGTTTAATTGATGTTTTTAAAGTGATTTAAGCCCTAATATGATGAATTGCATGGATATTATGAGGATTCAAATATGTGTTGTCCCCTTTAAATGTTGATTTAAGCATGGTAATATCTAGTATGATTTAAGTATGAATTTCTTGATGGATTTACTTGGATTTCATATTATATTGTTGATTTAAGTATGAATATCAATTGTCTATGCTATCCACTTATCATTCATGATATATGCATACATGAGCATTGACTTTCATGAAGTTTATGAAGTGGGTTAAAACCTAATTATGTTGATAAATATGATTTTGATGAAAGTATGGTTATGACATGACAAGTGATCACATAATGTCTATGATATGACTCTTTGAGCAATTATGGGTGTGTTTGCACCACCATGTACAAGTATGAATGAGTTATTCCTATTCATGAAAGTATGAAATAAAGTATCATTTGGCTTTTTAGCCCAAGTATGCATGATTATGAAGTATGTTTTGTCTTTTAAGCCCAAGTATGCATGATTATGATTTGAAAAGACTTATGCCCCTATTTCAAACATGTATACATATATGTGTTCTCGTGGGATAATGACTTAGCCCCAAGAGGACCTTAAGATTGAGGTTCATCCCCTTAGTTGAGGCATGAGCCACTAGAGGTGAATTTCATTGTCTCATAACTATGTGTCACTGTAGGTTAAAGATCACCTATTATATCAGTTGAATCCATAGAAGGGTCACACATCAGGTGAGGTTGACTCCTCAGAGGGATCACCTATTAGATAAGGCTTGATTTCCTAGATATATCACCCATTAATAGAGGCTCGGTCAGTTATGTAGCTTTAGTGGATCCACTAAGGCATTAAAACGACCCCAAAAGTGCCCTAAAATGTGCTTCGGAAATACCCAGAATCATAATTTTCATATATCTAAAAATTCATTCATTATTTCAAAAATTTGACTTCATATTCTTGTTCATGGGCTCAAATTGAGTGGAAAATGAGCATAGCCCAAATATTAGAGCAACTATATCAAATTATGATTTTTCAAGATTGCACAAAAACAGTGCAGTTTACGCGACACTGGCGCGACGTGCTAGTTTGTTATTTTGGTCTAGTTTTATTTTTCAGTCCAAGACTTTTAAGTCTTGGGCCTAAGGGTCCCCATACGTGAAAATACTTATACTTAGCCTTATTTCACCCTCGTATCATCCTTAACATTCCCCAATATCCGCTCAAACACTTAGATTCATATTTCACCCTAAATTCAAGTCCCAAAACTCAAGACCAATTTTAAGGAGTTCATTCAAGCTTCAGGTCTCCATCTCCAATCTTTTTCAAGGGTTTTCCAAAGCTAAGGTATGTGGGTTTCTTTCATGGGTTCCTTTCATCCATGATGCCCAAGCATCCTTTTCCTCAATTTGCATAATTTAAAGTTGATTTACTCATAAATCTTATCTATTATGAAAATTACCAAAGACTATGTTTGAGCTTATGAACTTGTGATTATTTTACAATGTTTTGAGCTATGAATCTATTGGAAAGTTTGGTGAAGGGTTTTGATTTCTATTGCTTGAGGGTGTTAACAAATATCTATTGAAGCTTTTACATTGAATTTAATAGCATGATTTCACTCTTGAATTGCATGATTTCACATAACACTACACACTTTCTAAGTATTTGATACAATGTCCGGATGTGGTTTCTTGACGAATTGAAGGTCCAAAGCATGTCTTATGAGTTGAATAACTTTATGATGATGAAATAAATGTTTATATGAGTTATGTTTATGAGAAATATCTATGTTATTGTAAGATGATCATGCCTTGTTGAGTGGGGAGGGGAAGGGGGTGCTACACCTTGACCGCCTTGGTGGAGGGTGTGATGTCCATCAAACTATTGTTAAGGGGTTGATACCTTGACCACCTAATTGGAGGGTGTGATGTCCATTAACCGGCAAGGGGTTTGATACCTTGACCACCTAATTGGAAGGTGTGATGTCCATTAACTATTGTTGAGGGGTTGATACCTTGTCCACCTTGATGAAAGGTATTATGTTCATTTACCGATTAAGGCGTATATACCTTGAGCACCCTCCAAGGGGGTGCCAAACCTTGGTTCTAAGCACCAGTTGCTTGGTCTATGATGATGGTCTCCTTATTCTTATGTATTATGATTTATATAAGCATGATTTTACATCAAGCATCATGTATGCATGTCATATCGTTACTATGCTATCCATTGTCTATGTTTATGCATTTCGATTATGTTGTCTATCTCCTATTGCATTGCATTCTACATACTTAGTACATTCAAATGTACTAACGCATACTCTATGCCTACATGATATTACCATGTAGGAACCGAAACTCCATTTGGCCATCATCCTCCTCCATATGGCTAGTGGCTTCCATTCAAACTAGTTGGTGAATCTTCATGTCTGAGGGCAATATCCATGTTCTTATTCTATGTATTAAAAACTATCTTTCCTTTTCGGTATACTTTAACTATGAGGGTGAGCCAGTTTCTTGTCTTGGCCCCCGCTAAGTTCTATGTTAGAGGTGTTGTTGGACAAGTTATGTATTATGCTTGAGCTTTGACTCATCTATGTTATTTAAGTATTAGTCTCTCTCCCTTAGTCCTAATTCTCCTTGTATATTTCTCTTTTATTGTTTTATCTTGCATTTGTGACCAAGAATATATGAATAATATGCTAAAAGGCTTGTTTGGAGTCCCTTTGGATTCCCCATTCGTCGGTCACGTCTAGACCATAGGCTTGGGTCGTGATAGGCATTGTGGATGTTCACCTTGGCAAGTTACACCTCCTTTCCTCTGGTGTAGGGGTAACATTGGGATTCCATGTAATAGCTCATATGGTCTTACATGCTAGTTGAGGTTACATCCCCTCTATGTTGAAGTATTATGGCATTGCATGAATCATGCATTTCATGGCATATTGAATATTACTCTTCCTTGCTTATATGCTTCTTTTTATATATGTGTCCTTGTCATCTAACATTCAATGTAGGCATATTCATATGCATTGTATGTCTGTATACTTAGTACATTCAAATGTACTAATGCATGCTCTTTGCCTACATGATCTAACCTTATAAGGATTGGAGACTATCTTCATATACCTCTTGATGCTTAGCTCGGATTATGAAAGTTGTTGTGGTGAGTCCTACAATCTAAGGACAAGTCACATTCCATCTACCTATTATGTTGCTTCTGCTTATGTTTTATTTACTTTGAGTGTGAGCTGGGGACATGTCTTGGCCTTCGTCCTATTCTATGACTTAGAGATATTGTTGGACAATATAGAAACTCTTGTACGAATTTGTGCTATGTAGCGATTTTTTTATGGAGATTATAATTATGGCTATCTATCGAATGTTGATGATATGATGAGATGAGAAATTGAGGAAAGTCCTAAGTCCCATTCTATCCCCAAAGCATGAGTCATACTACCCGCCCCTTAATTACATGAGTTGTGTGCTATGTGAATCCATACAAATTCCTGTCCCTATAACATTCCATAGCGTGAGTCATACTTTCTCGTCCCTTAGAACTATATATTTACTACTTTATTATGCGCTTCCGAATCAATGATGTGAATGTGGATACTTTATGGGTGGTTTGGTTCAGGTTCTCATTTGCTATGTCACTGCTAGATCCTAGGTTCGGGTCATGATAGTAGCATATATTACATAAGCACATCCTTGGTCGTGAAAATGTAAACCAAGCATCAAATAATTCAAACAAGGGGGATTCGGGACTTTGGACTCAAGCTATGGGAAAAAGGTAAAAGGAATTTCCATCATTCAATCACAATAAAAGAATAAGGGGATGGATAATGAGACTCAAGCTATGGAGAAGTAGGGACTTAGGAATATCATCACATGCCATCAACACCCACCAAATACATATAAGTGATAGGGACTAAAGGAAATCTCCATAGATACATAAGCATCATAAAGTGAAGCTCGTCATATTATCTAACAATACCTCTAAAAATGAGTGGAATGAGGGCCAAGACATATCCCGAGGTCCCATTCAAAAGTAAATAAGTCTTAACATAAGCATGATAGAAAATGTTTGTTATCCTTGTAATGGAGGACTCACCACAAATAATCCTTCAAGCAAACCAACTAACCATGTGGAGGTGGATGAATAGGAGCTTCGGTTCCTATATGGTTAGATCATGTAGGCAAACAGTATGTGTTAATACTTAGAATGTACTAAGTTTTTGGGATGCAATGCAACAAGAGAATTAATCTATAAATAGATAAGATGCATAATTATATACAATGGATATAATCTCAATATGACATGAAGGATCAATATTTTAGTCAAAATATGCATGAAAGATAGTCAAAATCTCATAACATATATGGGAGAAGACCGTAACCGACATATAAGATCATGCAAGCTACTACATGAAATCCCAATAATTTCTCCATACTGGAAAGGGAGTGGTCTACTTGCCAAGGTAAACTATACTCACACCTTATGGCATAGCCTTTTTTATGGGGTTACATGATACCCTTACCTTACGACATAGTCTTTTTGATAGGTGTACATGATATCTTGATATCTTACTTTATAGAATGGCTTTTTTGGTAGGTGATTGGCCTAGTTAGATCGACTAGTACAAGCCTATTTAGGAAAAATAATACAAACCTATGGTGGCACATACTTATTAGAAGTAAAGCTTTATGTAAGGACCCTTAGGAATAGTTACATAACATAGGTATTTGTAGAATCATAACTTGAATAACTTGTCAAAATATATTAGCATAGTAAGAGTAGTTCATTCACATTCTTGTCCCCTTCATATGAGCATTTTTCATTCACAAGAGAGTGTAACATTTTACACTAGGGCTAAAAATCTTGCTTATCGTTCATGGAACTTTAATGAGTTCATATCATACTTGGAGACCTATAAATCATCATAAACATACTTGTCTTACATAACTTGCCATAAAACATATTATCAACATATGATTATATGAGACTTTATCATGTAAACTTAGTCAAACATGGTGGGTCTATGCATAAAAGCTTAAAATCATGAAATACAAGAGTATACGACATAAATGAAGTAAAACATGATCATTTAGAAACCATCCAAATCAACCCAACATCATCATAGTCAAACCTCCAATTAGGACATCATGAAATTCATTTCAAAATCTATAGCCTTTCATAGCTTTTCAAGATACCATAACATGAATAGCTTTATTGTCATGTAATGAATCATAGTATTAATCTTTGATAGGAGATCATGCTTTACAAAACCAATAACTAACAATTTCCAACATAAATCATGCATTGAAGTAGTAATAGGATATACCCATGAAGCAACAAGCGATGAAAGCAAGGTATTTAGTTAAAAGGGGCTTTGGGACTCCATAGGTGGAAGAACCCATGGATGAAAGACCCATATACCTTGAAGCCTTGAAATTTGATGAAGAAGACTTGAAGAAGCACCTTGAGAGTCGAGGAACTTGAAATCCTTGGAATTATGACTTTGATTGAGGGATTTTGGGAGGAATTTGGGAGAGTTTATGAAATATTTAGGGGTAAAATTGCTAAACATTCAAAGGCTATCGTCTCTAAGTGTGTTGGGTTATGTTCCAATTGCCCTTACTTGAATTAGAAAAAGTTCGATAAAATTTGTTCTTGGATGAAACATGTCCACCATGCGGACTTGCTCCCGCTAACATCATTTTTTATGAAGTTCTATTTTTCTCTGTTTTGGCCTAGGAATGAGTTTAGGCCACTTTTGTACTATCTAGAACCCTCTCCATGATGCAAAAAGGTTGCATACTTTTCTAGTTAAGGCAAAATCAATCGAAACATTATTTTTTGATAAGATTAACCTAAAAATTTGAGAGAGACCCTTTTGCTATAGAATTTTGCCTCTTGAAATCGAATACTAACTTGGAATTGCTGAAAAATGTACAAACATTATGATATTCATGAAATATGCTATTAGGATATTCCAAGACACATGAGATAGGTGGTATTACAATACCTCTCCCTTTTGAACATTCGTTCCCAAATGTGATGAAAATATGCTTGAGAAGGGTGGTTAAACAAAGTTTCAGCTCAACATGAATGCATCAATGCAACTTAAACATTATTATCATAATATTTTGAACTCATGCAACAAATACCATCAAAACGTGTTACCATGAGTATGTATGCATGCAAAATAACATAAAGGGCTGAAATACATGACTTGAAACCATAAATAGGATTAAGTTATTACCTTAGGCTTGAGTGGAGTGGAAAAGATGAGGATATTTCTTTTTCATGTTTGCTTCGGCTTCCCAAGTGGCGCTTTCGACTTGTTAATTCCTCCAAAGACTTTGGCTGATGCTACATCTTTGTTCCTCAATCTCTTCACTTGCCTATGCAAAATACCAACTAAAACTTCTTTATATGCCAAATTCTCAACAGCAACATCCACCAAAGGCACAATTGAGTTTTGATCACCTACATATTTCCTCAACATGGACATATAAAAGACCAAATGAACCATGCTCATCTCTATAGGCAACAATAACTCATAATCAATCTAACCAATTTGTCTCAAGATTCTATAAGGCCCTATATACATAAGGCTCAACTTTCCTTCTTACCGGACCAAACTACACCCTTCATATGTAAGACTATCAAAATACACCCAATCACCAACACAAAACTCAAAGTCCTTTCTCTTCACATCGGAGTAGGACTTACTTTGAGTCTTCTTTAGTCTCTCCCTTATCAACCTCACTTTCTCCAAAGCTTTCATAACCAAATTTGGACCTAATAAAGCCATTTCTCCCACTTCAAGCCACCTAACCAGGGATCTACAACACCTCCCATATAAGGCCTCAAATGGTGGCATTCCGATGCTAGAGTGATATATAGCTATTTTTGTAAGCAAACTTAATGACCAAAAAATGCTCATCTTAACTACCCTTAAACTCCAACACACAAGCCCTAAGTATATCCTCAAGAGTTTATGGTCCTTTTGGCTTGACCATCCATTTATGGGTGAAAAGTCATGCTAAGTTTGACTCTGGTACCAAAGCCTCTTTAGAAAGATCTCCAAAAATGAGAGGTATATTGAGCACCACGATCCGAAATGATAGTCAATTGTATCCCATGCAATTTAACCAACTCATGGATGTATAACCAAGCATAATCTTTGGTGCCATAGGTTGTTTTAACCAGTAGAAAGCGAGCTGACCTCATTACTCTATCAATAACAATCCATATGGAATCAAAATGCATTTTGGTCCTAGGAAAGCCAATCACAAAATCCATGTTTATATCTTCCCACTTCCAAGTAGGAATCTGAATATCTTGCGCTAGGCCACCCGACCTTTGATGTTTGGCTTTGATTTGTTGGCAATTGTGACATTCGATTAGAAACTTTGCAATGTCCCTCTTCATACCACCCCACCACTATACTTCCCTCAAATCCCTATACATCTTTGTAGAACCAGTGCAAATAGAATAGGATGAATTATGTGTCTCTTTTAAAATCAAGTCCCTCAACTAATCAACATTTGGTACACACAACCTACCTTGGTGCCTAAAGACACCATCTCCCCCTTGGGAGAAATCCTCTACCATGCACTCTTTTACCAATGCCTTCATTCCACCAAAGTGGGGTCAAGGTCTACTCTTTTACCAATGCCTTCATTCCGCCAAAGTGGGGCTAAGGTCTTTCTTGGATTTGACCTCTTCAATCAAAGAATATTTGGAATCATCTTTAACTACCATACCTCTATTTTTGGCTTAGTTCAACCTAACCCCAATCTAGCCAATTAATTGACTTTGTTTGTCAATTCCTTCTTACAATCACCATGGACACCTTACTTAGAGCATCAGCCTTGCTCGGGTGATAGTATACACTTATGTCATAATTTTTAAGGAGTTCAAACCACCTTCTTTGCCTCAAATTGATATCTCTTTGGGTGGATACATCTTAAAGGCTCTTGTGGTTGGTGAAAATACCTACATGAACCCATACAAATAATAACACCATATTTTCAAAGAAAATACCACGATTGCTAGTTCAAGGTCATGCGTAGGATAATTATGCTCGTGCACTTTAGTTTTCTTAGCAAAGGCAATGACCTATCCATTGTATCAACAAACACCAAGCTGATTCTTGAAGTATTACAATATACAACAAACCCTTCTAAACTTTCCGATAAGTCCAAAGTAGGAGTGGATGTAAGTTTGTCCTTTAGAGTTTGGAAGCTTTTTTCATATTTATCAGTCCAAATGAATTTTGCCTTCTTTTGTGTCAAATTTGTCAATGGAGAAGCTATTAAGGAAAAAACCTCAACAAATCTACCTTAGTACCCCGCTAAGTCCAGGAAACTCCTAATATCCATCAAAGTAAAGGGCATAGGACAATTTCTCATCACTTCCATCTTTTTAGGATCCACTTTAATCGCTTCACCCAACACCACATGCCTAAGAATGCTACTTCTTTTAACCAAAACTCACATTTGTCAAACTTCGCAAACAACTTTTCCTTCTTCATAATTTGTAACACTACCCTTCCTCACTCTAGAAATAAACAAGATGGCATCAACGAATACCACAATAAACATATCAGGGTATGGTTTAAAGGCCTAATTTATGAGATCCATAAATATTGTCGGTGCATTATTTAGGCCAAAATACATCACCATAAATTCAAAATGTCCATTCCTTGTTCGAAAAGCCATTTTAGGAATATCACATTCCCTTACTCTCATAGAATGGTATCCGGATCGAAGATCAATTTAGAAACATGACTAGTTCCTTGCAATTGGTCAAATAGGTAAATCTATTCTTGGTAGGAGATACTTATTCTTTTTGGTGACCTTATTGAGTTGTTAGTAATCGAAACAAATTTTAAGTAACCCATCCTTATTCCTTGCAAACAATATTGGTGCACCCCAAGGTGATTTTCTAGGCCTAATAAAACCCTTCTCCAAATAAGTCCTTCGCTTGATCCTTTAATTCTTTCAATTCTGCTGGGGCCATACAGTAGGAGGAAATGAAAATGGATTGTGTATCGGGGAGGAGGTTTATACCAATTCTATTTTTGTTTCAGGAGAAATATTGGTGAGTTCATCAGAAAAGACATCAAGCAATCCATTGACCAACGAAACCGACTCAACGGGAGGAACTTTAGACTTGACATCCCTAACCCTTAGAAGATGATAAATGCAACCCTTAGCAATCAATTCCCAACCCTTAAGACAAGAGATGGACCTATCCTTAACCATCAAATCATGACCTTACCACTCAATGACGGGTTCATTAGAAAATTAAAACCTAACTTTGCGAGTTCTACAATCAATGGAAGCATGATATGCATATAACCAATCTATCCCAAGAATAATATCAAAATCTACCAATTTCAAGTTCCACAGAATTACATGCTAAAACTTTATGGAAAATGGACACGGGACAACCCCTGTAGACTCTTCTAGCAACAATAGATTTACCAATTGAGGTAGACACCTCAAAAGGTTCACATGATAATTCATGACACACATCAATCCTATTAGAAACAAATGGGGTAATGAAAGATGGAGTGGCACCCAGAACCAATAACGCATACACGTCATAATCATAAACCTTTAGCATACTGGTAATAACAACATCCGGTAAAACGTGGTCTTCATGTTGCTTACTTCAAGTGCAAAATAAGTTTAAAATAGTATCTCGTAATCATCGGTGAGATACTACTGATCATTTAATGGAGTTCTTCTAAGTTAACACGTAGTCTTCTTGTTGCTTTATGTATTAAATTGGTTTATGAAATGGAAATGTAGCACGAGAGACCTAGTCTTCCAGATGATATTTCTCCTGACTTGGCATTTATCATACAATTATGTTGGGTGGAAGACCCTAACATGTGACCAAGTTTCAGCCAGATAATCTGGATGCTTATTGCATATCTTTTCACACTTCCACTGTCCACACCATCTGTACCGGTAATGGAACCTGTGGAGCAGACCGTTGCCAGCAATGGTACTATTGTTGAGTTTTCTGCATGAGCAAAGGGAAAATTTTCTTTCCTTCGGTAACTTTTTGCTACAACAAAGGCTAAGAACTCATATTAAGCTGGCTAATTTTTGACACTCGCTGTTCCAGGGATAATAGAAAGAATGTTAGTAGACTAACCAATAAACAGAACAAAGAAACAATAGTTAAATGTCATTTTGAAGAAAGTTTGTTACAAGTAATCTCTTGTTCATATCCAATCCTCATTTTTATGGGAACTTCTGTAGCATAGATCGTATAGTAACGCTTCTCTTTCACATTATCACTTTGGTACCAGGAATGGGCATTTTGAATTTGTGGTAACTCTATTAAACTTATTTTGCACTTGAGGTTTAGAGATACTTTAATATATTTTCTATCCTGATGAGTTGAGAAGTAAATCCATTGAAGAGATTTAACAAGTTTTTCAGAGAGAAGTGTTAGAGGTAAAGGGTTTGAGAAAGTAAAGAGCGTTTAGGGCACTTGAAGTATTACACCAAGAGACGTCAAGT
>JAOTQR010000109.1:8479411-8522573 GCA_025774065.1 Solanum ossicruentum | reverse complement strand
TGCCACAAAGGAAGCTGTGAAGGACATGCAAAAGCGATATTCATATCTCTTCCACTCTACTTAAGCCTAAGGTACTAATTTAACTCCCCTATATGAGTTCAAGTCTTGAGTTTCATCCCTTATGTTATTTGTATGCAATTATGTTTATATTGACAAGTTTATGGTGATTTTGAATATGGTTCATCATGCAACAATCATGTTTAGTTGCATCTATGTTGGGCTGAAAACTTCATGATTGCTTCTCTTATATACGTTTTAGGGACAAATGTTCCCAAGGGGGAGACATTGAAACGCCCCAAAAAGTTCTCGAAAATGTGCCTCGTAAATGTGCATAATCGTAATTTCCTTATATCTCAAAATCCATGCATGATATCAAACATTCTTCATATACATTTAGGGGGCAAACTTGAGTAGGAAGTGGGTATAACCTCGATTTTTTAGCAACCGTAGCAAAATTTTATTTTTTCAAAAATTTTCTTGTCTAGTATCGATTAGTGCCATGGCCGCTACATGCCAGGGGCGGGATCAGTGTTATTTTGTGCCTCAAAATACTGTTTAGGTCTAAGACATTGGGGTCTTAGGCCCATGCCCTCCTATCCGTAAAAACACCTATACTTAGCCATTTTTCAACTCTATATCACTAAATACATTCTCAAAACCCTCTATAACACTTAGCCAAATATTTCATCCAAATTCAAGTGACTCAAGCTTAATTCTGGATCTGAAGAACTTTATTCAAGCTTTATGTTCTCATTCAACTCTTGATGAAGGAAATCCCCAAGGTTGAAGTCTGTGGGTTTCAACCATTGGGCCTTTTCACCCATGGTGCCTAACCTTCCTTTTCATGTAAATTGCATGTGTTGAATTTGGTTATATATGGGTATCTCTTATTACGAATTTTGATTATAAAATATGTTGGGGTTTCACAAAATACTGATTGTTTATGCATATTTTGAGCTATGAATCTATACTCTATTATGAGATTTGATGAGGGATTTCAAGGTATCTTACATGAGGGTGTTACTACATGTTGGTGGGTTGATTTATATTAAGTTTCTCACATGATTTCACTCTTGAATTGCATGATTTTGAACTAGTACTACACAACCGCCAAGTGTTTGATTAAATGCCTTGACATGAATTCTTGAGTTAATGATGGTCTATGATATGGTTTACAAGTTAAGGGACTCTATGATTATTAAGGAATTGTATGTTTGTATTGAATTAATGAAAAGCAGCTATGGTGTTGCAAGTTGACCACACCTTGTTGGCGGTGGCATGTCCAATAACCCTTGTTGAGGCGATGTCAAGCCTCAACCACTATGATAGGGGGTGGTATGCCCATCTACCTTGTTGAGAGGTATGTACATTGACCACTATTATGGGGGGTGGTATGCCCATCTACCTTATCGAGGGGTATGCACCTTGACCACTATGATAGGGGGTGGTATGCCCATCTACCTTGTTGAGGTGTATGCACCTCAATCACCTTCCAAGGGCGTGTCATGCCTTGGAGTTCAAGTAGAGTTTGCTTGAGCTATATAGATATGGTCTCTTCGTACACATATATTATGTTCTTTACAAGTATGTTTTACTTCAAGCATCGATCATATATGTCATATGGTTATTACACATGTCCATTGGTTATGATTATGCATTTTTACTACGTTGCCTCTCTCTTATTGCATTATGTCCTACATACTTAGAACATTCAAATGCACTAAGGCATACTCTATGCCTACATGATGATAACATGTAGGAACCGGAGCATCTCTTGATCATCCTCCATGTTTCTAGTTTGGCATCTTGAAGATAAGCTTTTGGTGAGTCCTCAAGTTCGCGGACACTAGTGTTACTACTCTTGCTTTTATTATCTCTTATGATGAACATTTGGTACTATGAGGTTGAGCCCGAACTTGAGGTGTTGTTGAAACAATTGATGTAATTATGTTGGGATCTTGACTCTTGAGTATTCTATGTTTTATGCTATCAAAGACTTCCCTTAGTCCCTTTTTTTCCTTCTTATTATCCCTTGATATTGTTTACTTTGCTTCCACGGCCAAGAATGTGTGATTGATATTCTAAGAGGCTTGTTTGGATCCTTTCGGGTTCTCATTCGCTGTGTCATATCTAGGCCCTACTCTTGGGTTGTGACACTCACAAACACCGGATGTGCCTATCATGGACTTGTTTAGAAGAGGTGTTGTTTTCAAAGTGTCCATGATTTTGCTCTCTATCCAGGCTAGCTCCTCATGGTCCTCTTGGATGGGCTTCTCTCCCACTATTTCTTCATCTGTCTCTGGGGTGCTTACCTCCTTGCTTTCTTCACCACCTTCACCTAGAACAATCACATTCAACTCATCATCGAGGAACATAGTTATATCCACTTTGATTGGATCTTCTAGCCCGTCAAAGAAAGTGCTCAAATCTGTGGACAGGGAGGCTGCCACCTCCTTTTTTAACAAATCAAAATTGTCTCTTAAAGCCGTTTCATGGGCACTTCTACTGCCCGTCTTCTCTACAGCTGCCACCCTATTCTTCAAGTTGGACAACTCCTTCCCATGGTTATCAATCATCGTTTTAAGCCTATCCATCCTCAGTTTGTGTGCCTCGAACAATTCTCGCTGCTTGGCCTCAACCTCAATATATTTCTTCGAAGCTTTGTCTATGGCCGCCTCAACCTGATTAGGCACGAATTACTCAACCCTAGTGGCATGAAGATCTGCTACTTTGGCCAGTTGGCCAGAAAGCAAGAACAGTGGCACTAGTGAGTGAGGGGTTGGTCATCTTTAGTCTATGCCTCTGCCTGTGCCTCACTGAAGGGAGTCGAAGAAGGAGGTCAATGTAAAGTTGGGAAAAAAGAAGTTATAATTGCCTCAGGGCCTAGTTGTACAGCACCAAACTCGAGGGCCTCAACATCAACTAATGACATTTTGTCAGCAGACTTCTCCTTTCCCTGTCTTCTTCGTCCCTGTGAAATTCAGCCTCAATTCTCTGGATGTCAATGGATATTGATGGAGTTACCTCCACATCAGTCTTCTTATTTCTAGGCACTCGGCTTGTTTACAAAATGTTGTGATAAGTCTTGGGAATGGCAATAAGGTTGGCTCTTATTTTTCCCTTATGAGGATTTCTAGAGAGATGATTGACCAAAGCTCCAACTCTTTTCTATCCATAATGCAACCAAGTAATGTAGCTTTGGCATGTCAAAGTATCGACTCATTCCGAGAAGGCACCACATTGCTGCTAATGAATCTAAACCAACACCATGTGAGTATGTTCATCTCATTTTTCTCAGTGATTTCTCCTTCCTGTAACTGCGATGAAGCTAGAATTCCAATCAATGGGGCTGACCATGCTTTGATATCCTTAAATTTTTTGAGCTTCAATAAATCTTGCAGGTAGCTCTGGCTCCTGAATGCAACCTTGAACATCATTGATTTTGGCTTCACCGCATGGGACTTGCACACCCCTAACTTTTATAACATAAGTGTTCACCCTATTGTTCCCTTTAGGGATGGCTTTACCATAGGCTTCATAGCACTCCCAGACTAGGATGGGCACATATGGATCTTGAGGTTTGGTGAAAGTTTTGAAGTTTTGGAATTTAGGGACTTCCCAAACCTCTGGGTATTGATCAATCACCCCATCTATTGACAAACTATTTTTCTTCTAGAACAATTTTGTGCCCCTCAATCCTGAGCTTGTTTAGATGTTTAGGGGCTATTGTCTCCTGAATTTTCTATGAATTTTGGAGTAAAGGATCATGAATGGCTTTGGATTTGGCCTTACTTTGATGCCTTTTTGGGGTTGGCTCCTAAGTAGACTTCTTTGTTGAGGTTTTGGGCTCCACCTTCTCTTCTGCTAAGCTAGTCCAAGTCACACAGACTGCTCCTTACTACTCACGGTTAGAGTCTTGTAGATCAACTACCTTTCTTTTACCTTTCCCTTGCACCTCCTTACGAGGTATATGTGATATTTGTTCTGCTCAGTCAGTGATTATAACAACTCCCTGAGCCACACTGGCTCTACCTCGAGTAAAAGTTTCCTTTGCATTGCCCATTTCTACGTAACAAGCTCGAAACACAATGTAGTACCAATCTAAAGGCAATTAGGTTCAGTCAATTATGCATTATAGAATCATTTTGGGTTGACAGGTCTATTTGATCACAAATCATGTTCGGTGAGTAGCCAAATTGGTTCGACAATCAAATAGATCTTCACCTTTTTGCATAGTTTTAAAGGATTCAAGTCACTACTGCTTTTGATGATGATGGTGCATTTTTGGTGCTATGCCGACGAATTCAGTGATATTAAAGACCATTGTTCAAAGTTGCAAAACTCAGCAACAACCAATAGTTAGACAAGGCGGTGTGTGTGACCCTTCGGCATATCGCCGAATCCAATTAGACGATCAAAATGACTGTCACAAAAGGTGATTGGCAAGGTCAATGCCGATGCATTCAAAATTTGATCACTTTTTTTCCTGAAAACAATAGGGATAGTCATATACTAACCTGCATTCAATAACCAATACATGCTCATTCATTCTTTCCTATATTCACACAATCAACATGGCTATAAACTCATTAAAGGGACCACTTACCCTTAAGAATGACATCACCCAATCTATCATTGTGCAAGTGCACTTCGCTCAAAATATTTTGGGGTTACTCAGACTTCACCTAGAGACCAAAAGATCAATTGATACAACAAGCATATATGTTAATTCAAGCAATCTCATTATGATGATACTATTTCAGGTTAAAGCATTCAATAAGGTATCAAAGGTAAAATTGAGGCAACACCAACTAACATTCAACATTTGGGAAAAAATAAATCACATTTAGGCTAGCCCATAACATACATACCAATAATTTTAAGCTATTCTGAATGAATCAAGAAACAAATCAAATCACATACTTATCAGACAGGGTTTTAAAATCATCCTATTATATCACCCATATGATTTCTATTAACTTTAGGTCACCAAACATGATTATCAACTCACAAAAGCCCAGATCACCTTCTTCAAAGCAAGGGCTTCAAACGCACTAAAGAAAATGAAACTAAGGGCCAAAAACATACCTCTTCGATGATGAATATATCAATGAGAACCTTGTATTAGCTTTTGTTGATAAATCTTCTTCACTCAAATTGAGATTTTTCAATTATAAGACTAAAAGGGATGTGTTGTCTTGTAAAGGAAGTGAAAATGAGGGAATATGAAAAATGTAAAAGCCATGGCATTTTAAAAGGCTTTAATAGGTCAGTCAAGCACCAAAAGGCGGCCACTTTGACACTCCCAGCCAAACACATTTGGCGGTACATCGATTGTGCTAAGACCCTCTTTTTGACAGAAATCAAACCTTAGCTTCAGTCCCAAAGGATGGTGTTTTTAACCATCGCTTAACTAGTTCAGCGATCTGCTAAATTTGAATGAAAATTGCCAAATTTGATAGTACCTTAGAGGTCTTTGTCTGACTCCAAAGGTAGTCAAATACACGATCTCTGTCTCACTTCTGTGATTCACCAATCATACCCATCAAGTCGCCCATTTTTTCTTTCCCATCAAATTCTCTCTTTTCAACTGGCACAAATCAACACCAATTATTTTAAATGTAAGTTTACCTAACTACCTTGGGTTGTCTCCCAAGCAGTGCTATAGTTTACATCATTGCATGCCATAGTCCTTTTATTCCCTCAATTCACCCATGAACAGTTGATCCCTAACATCACTTGGAGTTCCTTCAACTTATTCAGAATTTTGCAGATGCGAATTGCCACCTCCTCATCATTTACCCTGAACCATAGGTCTCCTTTTTCTATGTCCACAACTACCCTTCTTGTTACTAAGAATGGCCTACCCAAGATAATCGGCACAACTACGTCCACCTCATAATTTGGGATCGTAAAGATAGTCGAAAGAAAGAATTTCTTTTACCTTTACCAACACATCATGAAGAATTCCCACCATTCTTTTGATAGATCGATCATTCGTAAGTAAATGCATAGTGGTTGTTGAAGAAGTTTCTGACCCCAATTCCATGTATATAGACAAAGGAATACGATTTATGCATGTGCCTAAATCATATTGTACTTGGTTGAACTTGTAAGCATCAATGGTGCAAGGTATTGTAAATGCACCAGGGTCCTCTATCTTCATAACTAGAGCTTTTGTCAACATAACACTGCAATTATGAGACACCTTAATTGTCTCACATTTAAAGGTCTATTTCTTTGACATCAATTCTTTCATAAAATTAGTACACCATGTATTCAGGCAATGCCTTAATCAATGAAATATCTATGGACAGAGAATCGAACTATCATGACCTAGGCCTAGGGCCTAGGAGTGATAAGGAAAATAAGAACTTGAGAGTCCCCAAACAAGACTCAAAGCATTCATATATACGTCATAAATTTTGAAGTGCATGATTAAACAATAAACATATAGTCCTAGGGGATGGACAAGTATGACTCACACTATGGGGATGCCATAGTATAGGGGTTTGCATGAATTTACATAGTACACAACACATTAGAACTAAGTGCGAGTAAGTATGACTCATGCTATGGGAATAGAAAGGACGTAGGACTTTCCACATTTCCATACCTCATCATTAACATATCATCATAACATCAACAACATAAGATAGACATAGTCATAGTCTCTATAGGAAAATATCATAACACATGACAAGCGTGTGCATTGAGTTTACATGATGTCCAACAATGTCTCTAGGTCATAGAATTGGACGAGGCCAAGACATATCCTAGACTCACCCTCAAAGTAAAGACATAAGGTATCGTAACATAGGAGGTAGATATAAGGTGGCTTTTTCTTAGATGATAGGAATAACCACAACCAACTCTTTATCAATGAAGCTAGCCGTCAAGAGGTGGAAGATGGTAGTCTCTAGTACCTAAATGGTTAGATCATATAGGCAAAAGCATATGCGTTAGTACATTTGAATGCGCTAAGTATGCGGGCACGCAATGCATATGAACATGAATAGCCAGAAGATCAATGTTGGATTATAAGGGCATGTATATATAGGAAGAAGTATATAGGAGAAAGTGTAATATCAATATTCCATGATGTAAGAATGCCATAGTACTTAATCATACGGGGATGGGACATTAACCGACATATAAAACCAAATGAGCTACTACCTGAAATCCCGATGTCGACTCTACACCAAAGAAAGAGTGCGCTACTTCAAAAAGGTAGCCCATACACAAACCTTGCAAGAATAATACATATTTCGCAGAGTACCTTACCTTATGGGAATAACACTTATTTCGAAGAGGATTTCCATGATCATATCATAATCATCCATAAGGGGCATTAACATGAACCTATGTTTGGCAAATGCTTATGGGACTTGAGGATTTATATAAGGACCCTTAGAGATAGTCCCTCTCACACAAGTCCACTTGGTGCTAAGTCATGATCCCATGAGAATACATATACATATTCGTGCTTTTAATAGGAGCATAAGTCTTTTCAAAACATAACAATGTATACTTATGCTTAAAGGCCAAATCACATTTCATAATCATGCATACTTGGGATAAAAAGTTAAATCATACTTCATTCGTACTTGCATTCATAGGAAGAGCTCATTCATACTTATACATGGTGGTGTAAACACCCATAATTTCTTAAAAACCATATCACAGAAATTATGTGATCAGATGTCATGTTATAATACTTGCTTGAAATCATAGTCATAAATATAATTGGGTCATAAGTCACATCATAAATCTAATGAAAATACTTGTTCATGCATACATAAGCCATGAGAAATAACAAAATAACATGAGTATTAGGAGTGCTTAGTCAAATCATCATAATATAATGAAATCATAGTAAAATCATGAAGAAATCATCAATTTAAGCATACATGAGATTACCCATGCATTGTTTTAATATTTAAAGGGACATGCATATTGAAACCTTCATAATATCAATGCAGATGAGCATAATAGAGCTTAAATCACTTTAGAAACATCAATTAAATACAATCATATCTCAATTTAGTCAAATGAACACTAATTTAAAAGATTCATATTCAAAGTAAGCTTGAAATTCATAAATTAAGAAGTAAGAATTGTTAGGGTTCTTCATAATTGTAATGGATCATTAATCTATCCCACATGCCTTGAGAAACCTAGAAGAATTAAGATTGAACTATCATTGACTTCAAAACCTCCATGAACTTGTAGATTGAATCCCCAGTCACAAGGCTTGAAGAGAGAGTTAGGAATTAAATTCTAGAGTTTGAGTGTGATGAAAGTGACTGAGTGTAAATTGTGAGTATAATCTGATTTAGAGGCTTAGGATAGGTTAGAAGGTCCTAAAAGACCTTTAGAATAAATCAAAATTATGAAAAGACTATTAGTGAAGCAGACTTTAAAAAGTGTGTAGGGGTCTTGTACATATGCACCACATTCTATACAAAAGTGCAATGATCGTACATTACGTAATGTCTTGGTTGGTCATTTTTGGAATTATATGTGAAATTTATTGTTTTACGTTTTAACACATTGGTTTGGCCTAATTTAAACTATTTGAACTGTTATAATTGAAATTCTAAGTTTTAAAAGTTGAAATGATGAAGTTTGGCACTTTGGGATGCATATTTTATGGGAAAAGTGTGTTTTCATTCTATGCTAAGTTATGGAAGTCAGATTGGGGATCCATCGATTCCATTAGCTCCGAAAAGTCGACCGCAAGTTTTAGAACTAAATTTGGAGTCAAAATGAGATTTTTAGGCCTAAAGCTATGATTTAGTCATTTTTGGAACCAAATTTTGACTTTGGTCATCATTTGGAGTTCAAAAGCTCAGATCAAAATTTTGTCAATTCCAATTGTTTTGAATGGTGAAGCAAATGCAGGAAATAGTGTCGGGATAATTATTGGGGTTGTCGAGGGTAATTTTCGTATTTTTATGCTTTAAACTAGTTTTATTAACTTGAATCGCTAAATGGGGCGAGGAGGCCTTAAAATTGATTTGGGTGATTCTGCGGAGTTTGGATTGTTCTTTCCTATATGGATATACAATCATCTTCAATATCAGCATCGTTGACCTCAATTGCTTTTTCTCGAACATCATAATCATCTACCATCATAGGACGATCAATGGTACTCTTGCCACCATGAGTAGTAAGCGCCATGCACTACCCCTCATTCTTTAGGTTCTGAACTGTGTTTCTAGGCAATGTACCTCTCTGACGCTGGTCGAGTTGAGTTGAAACTTGGCCAAACTATTGCTTAAGTTGTTTGAGCAACAGAAATGAGACTCAATTTTTTGATTTATGCTAGAGATATCAAATTTCATCCCCTTCAAGGTCCCATCCTGTGTCTCAGCTTTCTTCAACATGTGGTCAAACATCTCTTCAACTCAGTAACTACTAGCATCGGTATCAAGATTCTCTAGTGCTACATAAGGACCATTTCTGTATCCATCTCTGCCACCCCAATCTGCATCTCTATCCTAGACCCTATTCATATCATAGTGACCTCCACAGTTGTCTCTGAAAGCACCATCTCTATGATAGTTCCGACCTTTGTTTCCTTGACCTTGGCGCCAATAGTCCCGATTGGACCCTTGGTCGTTGGTCAGTACACCCCCCATTTGATTAGCAATGAAGTAAGTGTCCTTCTCATAGTAGAGATCCTCGTACATGGATGCTCACAGAGGCTGATAACAACTGCATTAACTAATTCCTAATTTTGTTTCATCATCACCTCCATACCTGTATGGATTTGGGCAAGATCTTGCATAATATCCTCATTTATTTTAGGTTGCTCAAAACCAAAACTGACAGCGCACGAACTTTTGGTGGACGGCCTGTCTCTTTACCCCCATGCACAATTTATCTTGACCACCCTTTCCATCCTCTCAGTGATCCTTGCAAATGGTTGATTCAAGAAAATGCCCCCTATAATGGTATCAGCACATGCTTGACTATTCCTATCCAGGACTTGGTAGAAGATCTCCACCAAGGCACCATCAATAATTTTATTGTCAGGGACACTCCTCAAGCACTTTGTGCATCACTCCCATGTAGTACTGATAGAGTCACGAAAAATTTGCTCAATGTTGTTGATTTGATCTTTCAACTTGAGCTTCTTCAATCTTAGGAAGCACCTCTCCAAAAAGGCCTTATGCAACTCAGTCCAACTAGTGATCGAACTCTACAAGAGCTCAGATAGCCATACCACTTCATTGCCTGTCAGAGATAATCGGAAGACACGAACTCTCACAGCATCCATAGACAAATTATGTATTCCTATCACACTCTTGTTGACAAAGCAATGTTGTGTAGATGACTATGCGGATCCTTTGATGGTAGGCTCGTGAACAATACATGATTTAGAAGAATCTTAAGCAACCCACTCAAAATCATGAACTTTGTGTCAGCTGATAGTGATGGTAATAGAATGGCTCTAGTAACCTCCACAACCATAGGGTTCAGCCAATATTGGTTCTACTGATAAGCTTCGGCATTGAAGTATTGTGGCTATGGATCAATTTACTCAAGAGGAGGTGAGCTATCATTATTTGCATTCTCATTCTCATTCTGGTTTAGAGCTATACTTGTCGCGTTGTTTGCATTATCTTTGGCCATCCTCCTTAGTTTTCTTGGGGTCTTTGGGTCAAACGAACTCAAGGGAATATCTCGACTTCGCATATTGGTGATGTCGCCTAAGATACACCTCCTTTTGTGGATAAAGTAGTCGCTGTCAAGAAATAGTACCTCACCAAGGTTAGGGTCAAACCCAAGACAATACATAGACTAAAGACAATTCAATAGTTGCAATTTGAGTAGTTAACTGACTTGCTTTCCCAAAAAATGGGGTTTTGTAATAATTAATGGAAAAGTGAAACTAACACAAGAGTGAAATCAATATCGAAGAAACTAGTGTATTGTGTTCCTGATGACTCCCTAACTTAGTATCACCAAATAACCTAATTCGTTTCTAGTGTGCATCCTACAGAATGGTAAGTTAAGTTTACCAAGCCCTTCGGTCAAAGGTGAGAGCTGAATTTCTCTATGTGACTTGGTCCATCTCCATAGTGTGCATTATTAACCTTAACCTACAAGTCCTAGTACAACCTCTGCTTGGCCTAATTTGGTTGATTAGATGAGAACACAAAAAATGAATCCTAATCTCTTTCCCTATTCATTACTATCTTGGTCCAGTCAGTAACACTAGGCCGGTTCTAATGTTGGCCACCAATAGAAAACATGAAAAATGAGGAGAGTTAATTCATACATGCATGCACACTTTCCAAGAATTATGGATCATCTAGTTTCACCTTGTTAGTTCTTCATTGTTCCCACAACCCTAGTTGTGGATTTAGTTACTCCTGCACTGCATATATACAAGAATTGTGAATTGAAATAACATAATTGAACACTTACACAATTGAATTAAGAACAAGAAAATCCAACTTCAAAGGGAATCATAAGATTAAAGATAAAATTAAAGAAGTGTTCTCAAAATCTCTCCAATGTAATCTCACTATTTTCTCTCTCTAACTATTGAGTTCTATGAGTACTATGCCAAAACTTCTGAAAAATAACCCAAAAACCTATTAATAATGAGTTAAGTACAAGTCCTACATATAATAGGATAACTGGTAGGCACGCCTCACAAAAGGAGTTTAGTTAAGTACAAGTCCTAAATATAATAGGATAACTGGTATGCACGCCTCACAAAAGGAGTTTACTGGCCATATTGCTTGCCACAGTCCTTAACCAGGGTCTAGTATAGTGCTGCTGGAAATTTGGACTTCAAGTTCACAACATTCCTCTACAACTCATAAAGTAGTTTATGACTCGTAAAGGGGGATTTCATCTAATGAGTCTGCAGAATTTCCTAATATCTGAACCTCTGGGCTCAAACCATGTTCTACAACTCGTAAGTCATTCCATGACCTATATGTATGTTCGTAGAATCAACTTCAGAAAAGCATACCCTCACTAGAATTGTCCATGAAATCCACTTCACGACCCATAGAACGATATATGGCCCATTACTGCATCAAAATTTAGAAACTGGTGTATTTCTTCAAAAAATCAAGGCAAACCTTAGAATCCTGCAAACATAACACAAAAACAAATAAAATGAAGTAACATCACATTGAGAGTACACTAAATTCCATGTTTTAAGTATTAAAAATATTCTATTTTTACAGCACATCAACACCCTAAACTTAAAATTGTTGCTTGTCCTCAAGCGACAGACTCAATCTACATAGGTAATACAGTAACACACAGACCTCAACCCAATTGCATACATCACATTTATCTCAACTCAGATACCCACACCACCTTTTCCAAAAAGAATCAGATAGTCATCTAGTAAACCAATACAGACTAGTGCATGTGGCAACACAACTATAACAAGTGAGGTACTATAAACAATCCACAATTATTAATTATGTTTAATATGAACAATGCAATGTAAGTGCCCTCATAGAAAGAAGTCTCATATCTGACACTCAATGATATTTTCATGTATAACCTTTGGGCTATGAAAATCGGTCACTCTCAAAAAAGATATTCATGCATCATGCCTAAATCGTAGGCTTGCCTCTATACTCATTACTAAGACCTTTAACGACTTGGACTAGGATCACTTTAGGACTTTTTAAGGTTGTAATGTAGTTTTTGCGGGCTTTGTTATGGTATTTTAGGAACATACTGACTAAAGGCCTACCTTAACACTGCGATTTTCTACACTTTTGCACTACCAACTCTGTTATTTTCATGTCATTCTCCCTTTCTCCTATTTCAGGCTTTTCTAGGTGCTTTCTTTTTATTTTACAACTTTTTACCTTGCTTTTACACTTCCTTTTTCTTTTTTATCTCACAACTAAGGCATCACTTATTTTTCTTGCACCCAGTACATGATTTTTCCCTTTTTCTTTGTATCACTAACTTCCTCCTTATATTTTTCTTACACTTACACTAACCACCCTCAACTTAGGCTTTTGGCCTTTGTTGAGGTGCACAATATCCATCCTCAGAACCAGGACCACTTTTGGTAGCCACTATCAGCTTAGGCTTTTTGCTTCAGTCAAGGTACACAATGTTCAGGGAAGGGACAGGGCCAATTCCAAGGCTAGGCTAATCAGGTGTTTACAAAGAACAGGTTGCTTGGCTCAAACATTAGGAACAAGGGATATATTGCAATTTTGGTAGGCCATTTAGGCTAAATAGGCTTTTAAGAACAATGGCCTAAGATCCTTTCCTAATACAATTAACCTATAGTCTAACTTAGAGTAGCAGGGCAAGTTCTACATTAGCACAAGACACACAAATCTAGCAAATTAAGCTCACACTCACATGGAAATGACTACATTATCAACATAAGACTCTCAGATCATGGTTTTCATCTCAAATTATCCTCACTTATTAGACCAAATAATGTCAACACACCTAAACATACATGGTTGCTATCTAAACAACTTATCAAAATTTAAAATTTATGTGGGTATTATTTTTCACACAAAACATGAAAAACATGCTATATTTCATAGGTATTAGTACTATATGCTACAAATACTACCTAAGCATCCTAAACATGCTGGTTCAATAGAAAGTAAATATCCATAGGGAAAATGAACAAAGGCAAGAAAACCCCTGGATCAAAAATTGGGACAGTTATGGATACAAGCTACTCAGACTTCATTGAGGCCTACAACTACCCACACCTCATCAAAAAGAATTAGTTATGTTTCCCCACCTATTCTGACCACATATGAATAATTTCTCAATCAAAATTACATACCTATGTCATCACCCACCAATTCACACATATCAATTCATGATACATGATGGGTGATTCAATAGGCACCAAGCAAATATTCAAAACATATAGTCAAGGCAATGATGCCCAATTCTAGACTTAGACAAATACTCAAACATGGATAACCAAAAATCAATTATCAACATGTTAATTTCTCACATGGTTTCGTGTCTATAGCACTATTCCACATATAATTTCTTATTCAATCATAAAGCAAATTTAAGGTATTTGATCAACCAAAAACTTACCAAGTTGTGTGCCTAAGTCATAGAAGATGAAGGAGATGAAAAGGGTATGAAAACCCTAGGTCATCGAAAAATCTTGCCAAAAAATGTGGGTATGATCACCATCGATGGTCAAAATTATATGGGGGTCGGTTTGGCTAGGTAATTTTGCAAATTAGATTTCAAATGGGGTCATAATAATTTGACTCAATTAATTATACCTTGACCAAGTCAACTAAAATCTAATGGGCCTGGACTCTACAAAACCCCAGTTATGGGCCATAGAGTATTTTACGGCTCATGAACTATTGTTTCGTAGAACGTCCAAACACTAGATTACAGGACAGGGTTACATGGACCAGTCTATGAGTCGTAGAGTGATTTTTGACTCGTACAGTTGGTCACAGAAACCTTAATAATTAGGAAAATTTAGGAAACTTACCTAGGGTCCACAAGCCTATTCCCGACCCACAAATGTATTTACGGATCATAAAGTTGGTTTGTGGACTGGAGTGCACAACCTTTTGCTCACTAGAAATATCTACGAGATGGTGTACAAGTTGTAAATAATTTTATGGCCTATAGAACTAATCTTAGAGACACTTCCTATGGCTCTTCTCAGCCAAAAATGATTGACTTAGCCTTGTACCTGAATACTCTTCATAGAACACACTGTTACCCTACATGCAACTGGCACAATATCCAAAATTTACAACCTAAATACAAGAAAATAACTACCTATGAATCCAAAAATTGAAAATAAATCTACAACTACACTATTAGATCAAAGATCTTGTGTTTCCTCCAACGTAGCACTTAATTTATTGTCACGACATGACTTGGACAAGTTGGTTATTCTGACTTCACCAACATCCTAGACATTATTCTTCAGATCATCTGGAAGCTTTATGAACTGATAGATATTGAAAATAGCCTCTTCGTTGTTCAATCAGAACATGTGTTGACTGGCTTCCATATCCACTAATGCTTGCCCAGTAGCCAGGGACGATTCTCCCAAGATGATTGGGATGTCAAATTGACTTTGCAATCTTGGATTACAAAGTTTGCAGGAAATATGAACTTCTCCACTTTGACCAACACGTCATAATGTATCCCCACAGGCTTCTTCACCATGCGATCGGCCATCAACAACAACATGTTCGTCATGGTAGGGGCTCCCAATATTAGCTTTTTGAAGACCGCAAGGGGCATCAGATTAATACTGGCACCTAGATCACATAGTGCCCTTTTGAACTCCACATCCCCAATGGTGCAGTGTAAGGTGAAAGCACCGGGATGTTCTCGCTTCTAAACCAAGGAGCTCATATCAATAGCACTGTAGTGTTAAACCTCTTATGAGAGATCCTCACTCACACTGTTCTTCTTATTAACTAGGTCCTTCATGTACTTTGCATAACTTGGCATCTTCTCCAATGCCTCAATGAGAGGGATGCTTATGGAGAGTTGTTTCCAGCATGGAGAGAAAGTACTTGAACTTGCCTTCCTCTTCTATGTTTTTGATTCTTTGAGGAAAGAGAAGAAGAGGACTAGAAATAGGCTTTAACTTCTATGGCACAACGGTAGCTTCACTCACCCCATCCTTGCCACGATAAACTCCTACATATGTACCCTGGCCGCAACAGTCTCCTCTCAAATATCATTCGCATCAATTGGCATGGGAGGATCAATGGTGCTCTTGTCACCATGAGTAGTACGCCACATAGTACCATTCATTTTTATGGTTCTGAACTGTTGCTAGGTAATGTAACCCTCTAACGCTGATTTAGTTTAGTTGACACTTGACCAAACTGTTTTTCAAGCTGCTTGATCGCAACGGAATGAGGCTCAATTTTTTGATTAATGCTAGAAATCTTAGATTTCATTACCCTCAGAGTCTCATCCTATGTCTCAACTTTCTTCAATAGGAGATCAAATAACTCCTCAGTTCTTAAGCTACTTGCACCTATGTCGCGGCTATGTGGTGGAACATAGGAACTATTTCTAAAGCCATCTCTGCGACCCCATTCTGCATCTCTCTCTGGACCTCTGATCCTATGATAATATCCTCCTCATTTGTCCCTGAAAGGTCTATCTATGTTGAAGTTCTAACCTTGGTTCTTGTGACCTTGGTACCAATAGTCCTAATTGGACTCTTGGTCATTGGTCTGGAAACCCCCATTCTGATTAGCAACAAAACATGTGTCCTCCTCATAATAAGACTCATCATACATGGGTGCACATGGATATTGATGAACCACTGCATTGACTCGCTCTTGGTTCTGATTCATCATCACCTCCATACCTATTAAAATTCGGGTAAGCTCTTGCATAATTTCTTCGTTGATCTTTCTTTGCTCTGAACTAACACTTATATCGCATGAACCTTTGGTAGATTCTTTGTCTCTCTGCCCCTATGCATGGTTAGTCTTGACCACTCTCTCTATTTGTTCTGCAGTCCCTGTGAATGGCCAATATATGAACATGCTCCCTAAGATAGTGCCAGCATAAGCCTGACTGTTCTCTTCATGGGCATGGTAGAAGCTCTCTACCAAGGCATCATCAACTATCTTGTGATCTAGGACACTCCTAAAAAAATTGATGAACCATTCCCAAGTAGTACAGATCAAATCACTAGGAAGTTACTTAAAGTTGTTGATTTGGTCTTTCAACTTGAGCTTCTTCGATATAGGAAAGTACCTTTCTAAAAAGACCTTCGGCAATTCAGCCCAAATGGTGCTCGAATTTGCGGGAGCTTAGATAGCCATAATGTTGCATTGCCTGTACAAGACAATAGCAAGACAAGAAGTCCCATAGCATCCATATATGTTCCCGTTACACTCCTATAGTCAAATGCAACATTTTGTAAATGGCTATGAGGGTCCATCGATGATAAGCCTGCAATAGATCATGGTTTTGTAGCATCTGAAGCAACCCACTCGAGACTATGAATTTTTTGTCAAACGATAGTGATGGAAACACAATAGCTCTCATCACCTTCACAGCCATAGGATTCAGCCTGTATTGCTTCTATTGATAAGCATTGGCATTAAAATGCTGTAGCTATGGAGCAATTGCCTCAAGAGGAGGTGGATTCTTATGATCAGCATTCTCATTCTCGTTCTTATTCAAAGTTGCATTGGCCATTATTGGCATTATCTTAGGCCATTATTCACAATGTTCAGTGAATCTTTGGGTCAAACAGAGCCAATGGTCTACCTCAACTTTGTGTGTTAGGTTAGGCATACACTACAATTACACCCTGCAAAGAAAACAAAACGTATAATGTTTGAAATAAGGATTAACAGCCGAATCACTTTGAATTATCTAAGTCTACCCTTACTCCCTGGCAACAACGCTAAAATCTTGATGCCGCCTAAGTTACACTCCTTTTTGAGGATAAAGCAGTCGCTGTCAAGAAATAGAACCTAACCAAGGTTAGAGTAGAACCCAAGAGAATACGTAGACCAAAGAGAATTCAATGATTGCAATTTGAGTAGTTAAGCACTTACTTTCCCAAATAGGGTGTTTTGTAATATACAATGGAAAAATAAAACTAACATAAGAGAAATCAATAAGCAGAGAAATGAGGGTATTATCTTCCTGTTGATTCCCTAACTCAGTATCACCAGATAACATAATTTGTTTCTAGTGTGCAGCCTGCAAGACGGTAAGTTAAGTATACCAAGCCCTTTGGTTTAAGGTGAGAGGCGAATTTCATTATGTGACTTGGCCTATCTCCAAAATGTGTATTACTAACTCTCACCTATTAGTCCAAGTACAAACTCTCCTTGGCCTAGTTTGGTTAATTAGACGAGAACACGTCAATCTATTACTGGAGTGCATTACGAACCTTTATGAGATACCTTGTGGACTAGAGTGCACAACAGTTTGCTTGCTAGAAATCTCTACGAGATAGTGTATGGGTCATAAAGTGTTTTATGGAATGTAGAAACAGTCGTGGGGATATTTACTGATGCTCTTCTCAGCCAAAAATTGTTTACTTAGCCCTGTACTAGCATATTCTTCATAGAGAACACTATTACCCTATTTACAACTAACACAATGTCAAAAATTACAACTAAATACAAGAAAATAACTACCTATGAGTCCAAAAACTAAAAATAAATCTACTACTACACTATTACATCAAAGACCTTAGATTGCCTCCCAAGTAGCGTCTGATTTAGTGTCGCGGCACGACTTGGACAAATTGGATACTCTGACTTCACCAATTTCCTAGACTTCATTTTCAAATTATCTGGCTATTTTATGGGCTAACAGATATTGAAGACAATCTCTTCATCGTTCAATTTGAACCTGAGTTGACCAACTTCCATATCCACTAGTGCTCGCAGCTTCCATATCCACTAGTGCTCCCTCAGTGGCCAGGAACGGTCTTCCCAAGATGATTGGGACATCAAAATTAGCTTCACAATATAGGATCATAAAGTCTATAAGGAATATGAGCTTCTCAACTTTGACCAGCACTTCATAAAGCATCCTCGATGTCTTCTTCACCGTGTGATCAACCATCAACAACTGCATGCTCGTCGGGGTAGGGCCTCCTAATCCTAGCTTCTTGAAGACCACAACGGGAATCAGATTAATGCTAGCACCTAGATCACATAGTGCTCTTAGAAACTCCACATCTTTAATGATGCAACATATGGTGAAAGTACCAAGCTCTTCTCATTTCTAAACCAAGGACCTCATAGCAATAGTACTACAATGTTAAAGCTCTTGCGAGAGATATGAATAATAGTGTGCTTCTTAGTAACCAAGACCTTCATGTACTTCGCTTACCTTGGCATCTTCTCCAATGCCTAAATGAGAGAGATTTTGATGTAAAGTTGTTTCCAGTATAGAAAGAAAGTGCTTGAACTTGCCTTCCTCCTCCTTTTTCATTTTTTAAGGAAAGGGAGGAGGAGGCCTAGGAATAGGCTCTAATTTCGGTGGCACATTAGCAGCTCTCTCACCCTATCCTTGCCATAATCAGCTCCTACATCTGCATCCTTGGCCGCAACTATCTCCTCTCAAATATCATCCTCATTAACTGGCATAAGAGGATCAATGGTGCTCTTTCCACCATAAGTAGTAACCGCCATACACTACCCTTCATTTTTAGGGTTTTAAATTGTGTTGCTAGACAATGTACCCCTCTAATTCTTTTTTAGTTGATTCGACACTTGACCAAACTATTGTTCAAGTTTTTTGATAGCCACGCAATGAGACTAGAATTTCTAATTAATGCTAGAAATCTCATATTTCATGCCTCTCAGAGTCTCATCTTATGTCTCAGCTTTCTTCCACAGGAGATCGAACATTTTCTTAGTTTTTGAGCTACCTGCAGTTATGTCGCACTTATATGGTGGCGTATAGGAACTATTTCAGAAGCCATCCCTACAACCCCAATCTACATCTATCTCTGGACCCCTGTTCCTATCATAATATTCTCCATGGTTGTCCCTGAAAGTTCCTTCTCTGTTGAAGTTTCGACCTTGGTTCCCATTACCTTAGTGCCAATAGTCCTGATTAGACCCTTGGGCGTTGGTTCAAAACCACCCTACTCTCGCCTGATCAACAACTAAATATGTGTCCTCCTCATAATAAGACTCATCATACATGGGTGCACATAGAGGTTGACAAACTACTTCATTGACTTGCTCCTGGTTCTACTTCATCATCACCTCCATACATGTGCGAATTCGGGCAATCTCTTGCATAATTTCTTCATTGATGTTTGCTTTCTAAGAACCAACACTGACAGTGCATAATCTTTTAGTAGATGTTTTGTCTCTCTGCCCCTATGCACGATTAGTCTTGACCACTCTCTCCATTTTTTCTGATATCCTTGCGAATGGTTGATCTAAGAACATGCCCCATATGATTGTGTTAGCACAAGCCTGACTATTCTCTTCAAGGGAATGGTAGAAGATCTCTACCATAGCATCTTTAACTATATTATGGTCTGGGACACTCCTCAAGCATTTCGTGAACTGTTCCCTAGTAGAACTGATTGAATCACCAGGAAGTTACTCAAAGTTGTTGATCTTATCTTTCAACTTGAGCTTTTTCGATGAAGGGAAGTACCGCTCAGAAAAGGCCTTCTATAATTCAGCCCAACTGGTGATCAAACTTTGTGGGAGCTTAGATAGCCATAATGTTGCATTTCTAGTGAGAGACAATAGGAAGACACGAAGTCCCATAGCATCCATAGACAGATTCTATGTTCCCATCACACTCTTGCAGACAAATGCAACATTTTGCAGATGGCTATGAGTGTCCTCTAATGACAAGCACACAAATAGCCTATGGTTTTGCAGCATCTAAAGCAACCCACTCGAGACTTTGAACTTTGTGTCAACCGGCAGCCAATAGCTCCAGTCACCTCCATAGCCATAGGATTCAGCCTCTATTAATTCCACTGATAAGCATTGGCATTAAGAATTTGTGGTTGTGAAGCAATGTCCTCAAGAGCAGGTGGCTTCTCATGATCAGCATTCTCATTTTCATTCCTGTTCAAAGATGCATTGGCAACGTTATTGGCATTATCATAGGCCATTTTGCATAATGTTTTGCGAATCTCTAGGTCAAACGGAGTCAAGGGACTGCCTCCACTTCATGTGTTGGGCATACACTACAATTAAACCTTGCAAAGAAAACAAAAACAAAAACAAAACATAAAATGATGGAAATATGCATTAACACCCAAATCACTATGAATTAACTAAGTCTAGTTGTATTCCTGGCAACTGTGCTAATATCATGATATCCCACAAGTCACACCTCCTTTTTTCAGGATAAAGTAGTCGTTGTCAAGAAATACAACCTAACCAAGGTTAGGGTCTAACCCAAGGGAATATGTAGTCTCAAGAGTATTCAATGATTACAATTTGAGTATTTAACCGACTTACTTCCCTAAAAGGGGGAGTTTTGTCATAATTAATGGAAAAATAAAATAAACTAACACAACAGTGAAATCAATATGGAGATAAACTAGGGTATTAAGTCCCCTATGATTCTCTAACTCATTATCACCGCATAACCTAATTTTTCTCTAGTGTGTAGCACGTAGGACGGTAAATTAAGTTCACCAAGCCCTTTGGTCAAAGGTGAGAGACGAATTTCACTATTGTGACTTGGCCGTTCTCCATAGTTTATATTACTAACCCTTACCTACTAGTCTCAGTACAGCCTCCCCTTGGCCCAATTTGGTTGATTAGACGAGAATACATCAATTGAATCCTATTAGTTAATCTCTTTTCCTATTCATTACTACCTTGGTCAAGTTAGTAACACTAGGCAGGTTGTAATGTTGGCCACCACTAGAATACATACAAAATGAAGATAGTTAATTAATACATGAATGCACAATTTCCAAGAATCATGAATTATCCAATTTTACCTGGTTAGTTCTTCATAGTTCCCACAACCCTAGTTATGGATTTAGAAACTCATGCTTTGTTTAGATGCAAGAATTATGAATTGGAATAACATAATTGAACACTTACATAATTGAATTAAGAACAAGCAAATCCAACTTCAAAGAGAATCACAAGATTAAAGAGGATATTAAAGTACTTGTTTACAAAATCTCTCCAATGTAATCTCACTATTTTCTCTCTCTAATTACTGAGTTCTCTGAGTACTATATAAAAACCTTTGAAAAATAACCCAATATAACCTATTTAAAATAAGTAAAATACATGTCCTAAACATAATAGGATAACTGGTCGGGACGCCTCACGAAAGGGGTTTACGGACCGTATTGCATTCCACGGCCTGTAATCGTGGTCTTGTACAGTGCTGCTGGAAATTCAGACTTCAAGTTTACGACACTTCTCTATGACTTTAAAGTAGTTTACGACCTGTAAAGGGGGTTTTGTCTGATGAAACTTTAGAAAGTCCTAATCTCCGATTCTCAGGGCACGAACAATGTTTGATGACTTATAAATCATTCCATAACCCATCTATTTTTTCATAGAATCAACTTCAAAAAATCAACCCCTCACTGCAATTGCCCACAAAACCCATTTTACGACTGGTAGAATAATCATGGCCCAAAAAGTGTCTCATTCTGCATCAAAATTCAGCAACTTATGTATTTCTTCTCAAAGTCAAGGCTTACCCTGGAATCCTGTAAGCATAATACAAAAACACATAAAACCAACTACCATTGCATTAAAAATACATAAAATTCTAAGTTTTAAGCATCAAAAGTGTTGTATTTTGACAGCACATCAATTAGGCTTGCATTACACCTATACCCTCAAATCGAACAAAAATAACAAAAAAACATACAATGAGGGAAATAAAGATTAATTCCCAAACTAGTTGAATTAGAAAAGTCTAGTTATATTCCCCAGTAATGGCATCGAAATCTTGATGTCACCCAAGCTACAACTTCTTCTTTAGGCTAAAGCGATCATTGTCAAGATATGTAACCTAACTAGGGTTAGGGTCGAATCCCATAGGAATATAGTTGAGTTATAAGATTCAATGAAATTTGGGTTAATTAAACAATTTATCTCCACAAAGGGGTCGGGGGTGGGGGGCGGGGCGAGGGAAGGTCATAACAACTATAAAAAGTAATCCTAAACTAAGATAAGTGCTAACAGTTTGAAGAGTAACTAAGGTATTGTGTTCCTCATGATTTCCTAACTCGATATTACCAGATAATCGAATTCTTTTTCAGTATATAGCATGCAAAACGATAACTTATGTTCATCAAACCCTTTTTCCAGGGTGAAAGGCAAATTCACTACATGATTTTGTCCATCCCCAAAGGTTGACATTACTGACTGTTACCTATTGTTCCAGTACAACCTCCCCTTCACCCAGTTCAGTTGATTAGATGAGAAACATTAATTGAATCTTGTTACTTAATCTCTTTTCCTATACATTACTAACTTGATCAAGTTAGTAACACTAGTCTAGTTCTAACGTTGGTCACCATTAGAAAGCATTCAACCCGAAGAGAATTAAATACATACACACTTTTGAAGAATTACGAATTATCCAATTTTACTTTGTTAGTTCTTCATGGTTCCACAACCCTAGTTATAGATTTAGCTTCTCATGATTAGTGTAAATTTAAGACTTATAAATTTGAATAACATAGTTAAGAAGTTAAACAAGAGAATTAAGCACATGGAATCCAAAACTCTTACCAAGAATCACAAGATTGAATTAAAAGATGAAATAAAGTTTTACAAGTGTTTCTCAAGCTCTCTAATGTTCTATCATGTTCATCTCCTATTCCTTCTGAAAACTAACCTAAAAGAACCTATGTATAGTTTCTAAAATATAAAATGAAAATGGAATAGGCTAACTGGGTTGGCAAACTCTATGGCAGCTTCTACGGGTTGTATAACATTTAATGGCCCATAGTCAGGCTTATGTGGAATGCTTCTTCAAATCTGGGGCTGACTTCTATGACACCGATCTATGGCCCGTATAAAGTTTTATGACCCTTAGGGGGTTTCATCTGATGACTTTTAAATAACTCCCCATTTTCTGACCCTCAAGGCACGACACCAAGTCTATGACTCGTATCAACTTCGATGACTCATCTGTATGTTTGAAGACTTAACTTCAGAAAAATACCCTTTATTGGAATTGTACACAAAACCATCTTTACGGCCCATAGAATTCTCTATGTCTTCTAAAGGGTTTCGTGGATCCTCTGCTTTAGTAAATTCTGCACACTTTGCCCAAAAATTGTGCCAACCTTGTAATCCTGCAAAACAAGTATAAAAACACATCAAATCTACTAACATTGCATTTAGAACACACAAGATTTTAAGTTTTAAGCATCAAAATTATTGTATTTTGACAACACATCATTACTCAAGCCACAACCAGATCACCATTTCTCCATAGGATCAGAAAAAGATAATGTTCACATGCCCCTACGGCACATTCACATTCAAGAGTATGCCATTCGGGTGGTATAATGCTCCAGCAACATTCCAAAGATGCATGATGTCCATCTTCTCATTCATAGTGGAGGACACTATCAAGGTCTTCATGGATAACTTTAGTATGGCGGGTGACTCATTTGAGGATTGCTTGAAGCACTTGCATGCCATGCTTATTAGAAGATGTGAGAAATTCCATATTGTGCTGAATTGGGAAAAAAGTCACTTCCTGGTGAAGGAGGGCATTGTATTAGGGCACAAAATCTCCATAAAGGGATTCAAGGTTTATAGAGCTAAAGTGGAGATGATTGAGAAGCTTCCCCCACCCATCTCTGTGAAGGGTGTAAGGAGATTCCTAGGCCATGCAGGCTTCTATAGGCGCTATATAATGGACTTTCTAAGCTTTCACATCCCTTGTGCAAACTACTTAAGAAGGGTGCTAAGTTCATGTTTAATGATGCATGCCTAAAATCCTTTAAAGGATTGAAGTAGTAGATGATTTCGGCTACCATCATTGTAGCTCCTGACTGGTCAAATCTCTTTGAAACATATATGATGCAAGCGGGGTCATGCTTGGTGAAGTGCTGGGACAGTGCCAAGAAAAGATACTATACCTTATATACTACATTAGCAAAGCCCTAAATGCATCCAAGAAGAACTACATTATCACTGAACTAGAGCTACTTGTAGTGGTCTTTGCATTCAAAAAATTCAGGTCATATCTCTTGGGGACCAAAGTTAGAGTGCACATGGACCACTCAGCATTGTGGTACTTGTGACGAAGAATGATGCAAAACTGAGAATGATTTGATGGGTACTTCTTCTTCAAGAGTTCAATTTCGATGTTATTGAAAAAATGGGGACCGAAAATCAGGTTGTAGATCATCTCTCTAAATTAAAAGATGGGGCCGTGGCAAGGTGTGATGATAGATTGGAGATATCCACGATCCCGCGTCAGGGCAGATCCACATCCCCATCACGAATGAAGAGGGGTTTATAAGGCATGGCTACTACGGTGGTCATGTGGATTCCTACATACCAATATGTAAGGACCTATACTACTACGATGTGAACTCACTCTATCCCTTTTTAATGGCGGAGTGCCCCATGCCCGCCGGGAAGCCTATATGGCGTGAGGATTTGGGTGGCGAGGACTTAGATAGCCTCTTTGGCTTTATCGAGGCATATGTTCCGTGCCCCAAGACTATCAATAAGCCCTTTCTGCCTTATCGATCGCGGGGTGGACCATCTTCCCTACCGCAAGGAGTTAAAGTATGCTAGAACTGACTACTCATTCCTAAATGATGAAAGTGTTGGCAGCATCCCATGATTTTATATCATGGTTTTCAGACTATAAAAATTATTTGGTTAGTGATATTGTGTTGCTAGAATTGAATACCCACCAGCACCACAAGTTCATGTATGATGTGAGAAAATTCTTTTGGGATGATCTGTATTTGTTTCGTGTCTGTGTAGATGGGATTATTTGTCGTTGTGTTCCTGAGGTCGAGATGACTAGTATCCTAGAGGCATGCCACTCATCTCTAGTAGGTGAGCATCATAGTAGAGTCTGGACAACACATAAAATCTTGCATTGTGGCCACTATTAACCAACCATCCACCAAGATGCTCACGACTATGCTAAAGCATGTGATAGATGCCTGAGAGAAAGTGGTGTTTCCCACAAGAACGAGCTCCCCCTAAACCCTATTATGGTGATAGAATTATTTGTATGGGAACAAATATATCTTGGTGGTTGTGGACTATGTATCAAAATGGGTGGTGGCAGTTGCTCTCCCCAACATTGAAGGTAAAAGTACCATAGCAATTCTGTAAAGGAACATCTTCTCAAGGTTTGGCACCCCTCGGGCGATCATTAGCATTGGAAGCTCTTATTTCTACAATATATTATTCAAGTCCCTACTTGAAAATATAAGGTAAAGCATCGGGTGGCAACATCTTACCACCCTTAGACAAGCGGACATGTGGAGGTGTCCAATAGGAAAATCAAACAAATTCTATCCAAAACTGTGAATGCAAATTGGATAGATTGATCGTGGAAGCTTGATGATACATTATGGGCATGTCGGACAACATTCAAGACCCCTATAGGCATGTCTCCTTACTAACTTGTCTTTGGGAAAGCTTGTCACTTGCCAATGGAGCTTTAGCATAAAGCGATGTGGGCGCTGAAAAAGTTGAATCTAGACTGGAATGATGTAGAAAACTCTAGGCTCATCGAACTCAATGAACTTGATGAATTTAGGTTGAAGGCATATGAAAGCTTAACCTTATCCAAACAAAGGATGAAACTGCAGCATGATCATCACATAGAGAATCGCTAAGTCGCACCAAAGGACTTAGTGTTACTATACAATTCTAGCGTAAAGTTGTTCCTTGGGAAACTCAAGTCCAGATGGTTGGGACCCTTTAGGGTATCACATGTATTTGACCATGGGGCCATCGAGTTGTATATGACAAATGGTGGAAAATTTAAAATGAATGGACAAAGAGTCAAATCACATCTTGGTAATATAGAGGAAATAAAAATGATTGAAGCATGGAGACTTGGTTAAGTTTGGTACCCCAGTTATCTATGTCATTCCTCCACAATAAATCAGACATTTCTTGGGAGCCAACCCAAGGTAGAGACTGGTGCTTAGGTGCCCAAGTATGTTCTTTTTGATCCCTGTGCTTTATATTCAATTTTTGTGCATTGAGGATAATGCAAATCTTTTTCGATGGGGTGTGTGTAGTTATAGGCCTCAGTGAAGTTTGAGTAACCTTGGCCTATAAATATACCAAATTTTGAATACTAGGGGTTTTGTTGCTTGTGTTCTTTTTGTTCATGGATATTAAATTTCTATTGAACTTGCACATTAGAATGTGTAGGTAGCCTTGGTAGCATGTAATACTAATATCTATGGCATATTTTGTTTTTGTTTTTTGTATAAAAAATGATACTCACTGATATATTGTTAGTTAATCTTGATAACAACCATGCATATTTGATTGATGACAATACTTGTTTTGAGAAGTGAGGATGCATTGAGATGAAAAGTATGATCTTATAGTTATTGTTAATAGTATAATCAGTGTCATGTAAGTGTGAGCTTCCTTTGCTTAATTCATATGTTGTGTTTCAATTGAGAACTTGCCCTGTTACTCTAAAATAGATTGTAGGTTAGTTGGTTAGGAAAGGATCTTATGCCTTTGTTCATCATAGGCCACTTAACCTAAATGACCAACCAAATGTGTGAAATATCTCTTAATCCTAATATTTGAGCCTTACATGTACCCTTTTCTTTGTAAGAACCTAAGTCACCTAGCCTTATTAGATGTAAAATCCTGAAATTTGTCGTGGTCTTTCCTTGAACATTGTGCAACATGACTGAGGCAAAAAGCTTAAGTTGAGGGTATCTTCTAAAGGTGACCCTAGTCCCTAGGTTGGAAATTGTGCACCTTGACTTGGGCCAAAAGCCTAATTTGAGAACGGTTGGTGTAAGGATAAACAAGAAATGAGGGGAAAGCTAGTGATACATAGAAAAGAAGATAAAAATATGTTCTGGTGAAAGAAAAATAAGTGATGCTAATCAATCAGCTAAAGAGAAAAATGATGTGAAAATAAAAGGCAAAAAGCTGAAAAATGAGAATAAGGCACCCAGAAAAGCTTGAAATAGGAGAAAGTGAGAATGAGGTGAAAAATAACAGTATTGGTAGGGAAAAAGTGTAGAAAAACGCAGTATCAAAGAGTGTCTTTAGTCATTATGTTCCTAAAATATCATACCAAAGCCGTCTGAGCCTGTGTTACAAGTCAATAAATGCATAAAATGATCCTAGTCCAAGTAGTCAAAGGTCATAGTCTTGAGTGTAGGACCAAACATATGTTATTGAACATGGTACTTGAATGTCTTTTAGAGTGAGTGATTTTGCATAGTTCCAAGCAATGAATCTTAAAATATTATCATGAGAGGGATATGGGACTTTTTTCTGTAAGGGCGCTTGTATTGCATTGTTGACATCTGGCTAACTCAGTGATTGTTGCTTGTTGATAATTTCCTTCGTTGTCATATTTGCACTATCATATATATCGATCTGTAGAGCCACCACATAAAGTTCTTTGATTCTTGTCTTTCCACGACATACCCGAACAATCATTGTTATCATTTAGACGATTTAATCATTCCTAACAACGGATTCAGCTCTTTCTCTATCCGCATTTGATATGCTTATTTGCTTTTCTAATAAATAGAATAATGAATAGGCTTTGGGGCATCTATCTACAGCTAATCTACGGTAGAAAAGAAGGTTCCGAACCATTTGTCTATTTTAGTTCAGGGTTGAGAAATGTGGGGAGGAGCTTACACGGACCGAAGCTGACAGCAAAATCGAAGCGGTAGGGAGCCTGGAGCCTTTGGACCGACGGCGGGCTCGTCAAGAGGAAGGGTGACCAAGAGGGCGATTGTGGTTAAAGAAGCAGACTCTTTTTAGCTACTTTTTGTCTTTGTGCGACGGGGATGTGTTGTTTACTCGATGACTATCTAATATGTTTTTAAAGAAGTGTGGATATTTGTGCTTAAGTTTGATGTGATATATGTCATTAGATTAAGGTCTGTGTATTACTGTGTTGCTTATGTTGATTGAGTTCGTTGCTTGAGGACAAGCAATAATTTTACGTTGATGGTGTTGATGTACTTTCAAAATACAGAACATTTTGATGCTTAAAAACTTGAAATTTTGTGTGTTCTCAAAGCGATGTTAGTAGATTTAATGTGTTTATATGTTTGTTTTGCAGGAGTAAAAGATTGGCACAATTTTTAGGCAAAGTGTGCAAATTTTGCAGAAGTTGAGGTTTCACGAGACCTTTTACGGGTTGTAGAGAACACTATGGGTCATAGATCTGGTTACGTACAAAATTCATGAGAAGGATGATTTTCTGAAGTTAAGTCTATGAACGTGCAGATGAGTCATAGACTTGGTATTGTGCCCTGAGGATCAGAAAGTAGGGAGTTTGTTAGAAAATAAAACCCTTTACAGGCCGTAGAACTTTACACGGCCCGTAGATAGGTGTCGTAGAAGTCATCCCTAGAATTGAAGATGAAATCCACAAAGACCTGACTATGAGCTGTAAAACATTATATGGCCCGTAGGAGTGCCCATAGAGCCTGACGACCCATTTCTCCTATTTCATTTTGATTTTGTATTTTAAAGACTATATTTTAGATTTTTTTCAGGAGGAACGTTACAGAACACTAGAGAATACTAGAGAGCTTGAGAGAAACACTTGTGAAACATTATTTTGTGCTTTTAATTTAAGCTTATGATTTTTAGTGAGGAGCTTGGATTTATTGTTCTTAATTCTCTTGTGTAAGTGCTCAATTATGTTATTCAAATTCATGATTCATGCATCAACATTGATCATAAATAGGTAAATCCACAACTAGAGTTGTGGAACCACGAACTAACAAGGTAAAATCGGATAATTCGTAATTCTTGAAAAGTGTGCATGCATGTATTAATTAATTCTCATTGGTTTGTATGATTTTAATGGCGGGAAACATTAGAACTCACCTAGTGTTACTTACTAGATCAAGGTAGTAATAAATAGGAAAAAAGAAGACTTAACATGATTCAATTGATGCTTCTCATCTAATCAACCAAACTGAGCAAAGGGGAGGTTGTATTGGAACAATACGTAAGGGTTAGTAATGTCACACTGTGCGGATGGATCAAATCACATAGTGAAATTTTCCTTTCGCCTGGATCAAAGGTTTTGGTAAACTGACAACGTCCAAAATATACTTCTTAAAGAATATTTCAAACGATATTTACCCAACTTGTTAGTCGGGTTCGATCCCACAGTGAATATGAAAAATTATTATCAATAGTAAAAATTTTAACTTGATAGTCATTATCCAAATTGGGGGTTTTAATTTAAGAAAATAGAAGATAACAATAAAATTAATAACTTGCAATTTAATATTTATTTGTATCAAGATAAATAAAAGTAACTAGGAATGTGTTCCCATGATTTTATAACTTAGCAAGAATAATGTGTTAGTAAACTATTTCTACTTTTTAGCATGCAGAACTGTAAGTTAAGATTACCAAACCCTTTGATCCAAGCGAGAGGTAAATTTCACTATGTGATTTGATCCATCCCAACAATGTGACATTACTAACCCTTACCTATTGTCCCAGTAAAACCTCCCCTTGATCCAGTTTGATTGATTAGCCAAGAAACATCAATCGAATCCTATTAATTAATCTCTTTTTTCTATTCATTACTACCTTGATCCAGTCAGAAACAATAGACGAGTTCTAACGTTGGCCACCGTTAAAAAGCAATCATAAAGAAGAGAACATTAATCAATACATGCATAAAATTTATTCAAGAATCACATTTTATATTAACTTACTTTGTTAATCCATCATGGTTCACACAATCTTAGTTATAAAATTTAGCTACTCATTATTATTGGAAAATAATTAAAATTTATAAAATAAACTTACTTGTGTTAATCATACAAATTCAAGAGCAACAGCTAAATAATATTCCAATAATCAAGAATAGAAAAAAATAATAAGAGGAGATGAAAAGAATAAATCAAAATTCCTCACTCTCCGTGATGGCTCTTCCAAAAATTATAAGCTCTAAAATTCTAAAATCTAAATTATGGGTAAGTAGTAGATAGTTAGTTGGGTTAGTTGTGAAAAAATTATTTTTATGAAGTATTTATAAATGTATAAAAATAATTAAGTCCAAAATAAATTGGGAAACCCAAAACCAAAAGGAAATTAGACTTCTCCGAGTCCATGAACAGTGAACCGCCTAAAAAATTATTTGCTATTTTCTCCTTGTCTGCCACATTGCAGCAATTGCAATTTGTAAAAATTGTATTCTTCTACATATTTTTTAATATTTTATTAAACTTAATCTATTAATTTGTTTGCTTGATTTTTCTTCTCTAATCTTTACGTTTTAATTTATTTTAGCTCCAAATTTCTTAATTTTCATATCGATTTAATCCTATAAATAAAATATATAATTTATCACATAAAATTTATGCTGAAAAAGGATAAATAAAAGATCAAATATGGGGGTAAAAAATTATTTAATATATTTATTTTTTGCCTCAAATCATAAACATAACTTACCATTCTGCAAGCTACACATTGAAAAAGAATTTAATTATTTGGTAATACCAAGCTAGGGAAAAATAGGGAACACAATATTCTAGTTACTCTTCATATTGATCTCACACTTGTCTTAGTTTAGGATTACTCTTCATAGTTGTTACAAACCCCCCACCCCACCCCCCACCCCTTTGGGGAGATAAGTAGGTTAATCCACCCGAATTACTTTAAATTCTTCTAAGTCTACCATATTCCCTGTGGGTTCAACCCTAACCTTGGTTAGATTATATATCTTGACAATGACTGTTTTAACCTTAAAAAATAATGTGTAACTTTGGCGACATCATCTTTGGATTCAGTTATCACAAGTACATTGTGATGTGCCACCATTCAATTTTAGTTTTGTTTTCTCCAGCCTCTACTTATTCTTATGTGTCGATTTATTTTACTTTGGATATTAATATTATATGTGAGCCGCTTGTCGAGCCTATTTTTTCTTACACCCGGTAGGTGAATCTTTAGTAGTGAATCAAGTATACGGGGAGTTATGTCATGATTTTTATGGGGAGAGATGTTGTTGACTTGATATTGTTGGATATCATTGATTTCGATGTGATTATTGGGAAAGGATTGGTTTTCGCGTTAAATTGCCTCAATTGGTATGGATTGGAGCACCTAGCTATTATCTAATGGGAAGTAATTCTTATATGCATGCTTGTTGGTTGATAGGAAGGAATGCTTGGCATATTTGGCGCATGTTCAAGCGTGTTCTCAGAAGCCTCATCATTGGAGACCACTAGGATTGCTAGAAAGTTTTTAGATGTAATCCCGACTGATTTACCTGGAGTTCCTCCATATGGCGACATTGACTTTGGTATTGATGTGGAGCTGAGAACTAAACCCTTATTTATTGCTCCTTATTGGATGGCTTCGACTGAATTGAAGGAGCTGAAGGAACGTTTGGAAGATTTGTTGAAGAAAAGCTCTATTTGTTCGAGTATATCTCCTTAGTGTGCTCCTGTATTATTTCTAAAGAAAAAAGATGGCACTATGCATATGTGTATTGATTATCGTCATCTTAACAAAGAGACCATTGAGAAAAAATATCCTTTACCTCGCATTGATGATCTTTTGACCAGTTATAGGGTGTCTCAGTATTCTCAAGGATTGATTTGAGGTTCGGCTATCATCAATTGAGAGTTTAGGAGTTTAATATCTCGAAGAAACCTTTTTGTATCTGTTATGGCCATTTTAAGTTCGTGGTCATGTCATTTGGATTGACTGATGCCCCATCTGCTTTTATGGAGTTGATGCTGAGTGTTCAAGCCCTATTTAGACATTTTTGTGATTGTCTTTATAGATGATATCTTGTTTTATTCCAAGAGTAAGGAAGATCATGTTCAACACTTGAGGACTGTACTCCAGAGATTGAGGAAAGAGAAGTTGTACGCTATGTTCTCAAAGTGTGAGGTTTGGCTTGAGATTGTTGCATTTCTTGCCCATGTTGGGTCAAAAGAAGTTATTATGATCGATTCGGCTGAGGTAGCAGTTGTCCTTGAGTGGGCTAGAACTACTTATGTCACTAAGATTCAGAGTTTCTTTTGTTAATCGAGGTATTATTGGTGTTTTGTTTAGGTTTTCCATTTATAAAAGCCTCATTGACCAGATTGACTCAAAAATATGTGGCATTTTAGTGGTCGGATAATTGTGAGGTGATATTCCAAAAGCTCAAGGATTTGTTGATTTCATCGTCTATTCTTGTTTTACCCGAGGAGGGAGTTCCATTTGTGGTATATTGTGATGCTTCAGGTGTGGGCTTAGGTGGTGCATTGATGCAGAGAAGGTGATAGCTTATGTTTTTAGACATCTAGAGGTGCATGAGAAAAACTACCCCACCCATGACTTTTAGTTGGTTGTGGTTGTATTCTTGTTGAATTTATGGCAACATTACCTATATGGGTGCATTGTGAGATCTTTACCAATCACCAAAGTTTCAAATAATCCTCAGCCTAATCTAAGCATGAGACAATGTAAGTTATTGGAGTTGCTTAAATACTATGATCTCTCTATTTTCTATATCACCCCGGAAAGGGCAATGTGGTGGTAGGTGCTTTAAGTCGAAAGGATACTAGTATGGGCAGTTTAGAATTCTTGAGGGTTAGGGGAAGGTCATTAGCTTTGGAGGTTCAGTCACTTACAAGTCAGATGGTTCGCTTGGATATTTCTCCTTCTCAAAGTGTTTTTGCTTTTGTTGAGGATAGATTTTATTTGTTTGATAAGATATGTCCTCAATAATTTGAGAACCATGATTTTGCATGATTCATGACAAAGTATTGAGAGGTGAAGCCATGGTGGCTATTATTGATTCTGATGGTATTTTGAGGGTTAATGGTAGAGTTTCTATTCCTAAAGTTGGGGATTGGGTGATATTGATATTAGAGGAGGCCTATTATGCTAGATATTCCATTCATTCAGGTGTGTCTAAGATGTATCATAATCTTAAATAATATTATTGGTGGTTTGGCATGAGCAGAGACATAGTTGAGTTTGTAGCCAACTGCTTGAATTGCCAACAGGTGAAGTATGAGTATCAAAATCCCAGTAGATCGACGCAAAGAATATCCATTCTCGAGTGTAAGTGGAAACAATGACTATGGACTCTATTACAGGTTTTCACATGGCCTTGGAAAAGTTTGATAAAGTTTAGGTGGTTGTTGGATTGACTATGTCGGTGCACTGTATGCCGGTGAAGACTAGCAACAGAGCGGAGTAGTTGGCCAGATTATCTATTCGAGACAATGTTAGATTGCATGGTGTACTAGTGTCTATAGTATCAGACAGAGGGTCTGTGTTCACATCTCACTTTTCGTGAGCTCCACAGCGTGGTTTGGGTACTAGAGTAGATTTAAGTACAACCTTTCACTTTCATACCTAAAACGCTCCAAAAAGTGCCCGAAAATGTGCCTCAAAATATGCCTATAATCGTAATTTTCATATATCTCAAAAATTCATGTGTGATATTGAATGTTTGACCTCATATTATTGATCAATGAGAAAAGGTTTAATGGGAAATGGTTATAACCCAAATTTAAAAGGATCCATAGAGAAAAAGAATTTCGCCAAAATTTAAATTTCCTGTAGTAGAGCGCGATGGCTCCGCGACGCGAAGATGTTGTGGAGCAGTGTATTTTGTTGCCAGTTTTTCATGTTTTGGTCCACAATCTTGGGATCTTGGGCCTAAGCCTTCCTATGCATAAAAACACCTATACTTAGTCATTTTTCAACCCCATATCATTCAAGACATTCCCCAAAACCCTCTGTAACATTAGCCAAATATTTCACCCAAATTCAAGTGTCCTGAACTCATTCCAAATCTCAAGGAATTCATTCAAGCTTTAAGTTCTCATTCAAATCTTCATCAAGGAAATCCCCAAGTTTGAGGTATGTGGGTTTCAACCATTGGGTCCTTTCACCCATGGTGCCCAACCTTCCTTTTTATGAAAATTACATGTTTTCAAGTTGATTTATCTATCGGTACTTCTTATTATGAATTTGGTTCTAAACTATGTTGGGGTTTCATATAATGTTGACTATTTAAGCATGTTTTGAGCTATGAATCTATGATCCATTATGAGATTTGATGAGGGCTTTCATTGTATCTTGCATGAGGGTATTACCAAGTGTTAGTGGGTTGATTCACATGAAGTTTTCTCACATGATTTCACTCTTGAATTGCATGAATTTGAACTAGCATTTGTACCTATCATGTGTTTGATAAAATATCCGATTAAGGATTCTTGAGTTACTAAAGGTCTATTGCATGGCTTGTGAGTTGAATGACTTTATGATGATGAAAGGAATGATTGAATGTTTTGATTTCTTGAAAAATATCTATAGTGTTGTAAGTTGAGCACACCATGTTCACGCTATGCCTCAATCGCCTTGTCGAGGGGTGTTATTCCCATAATACCACGTTGAGTGCTATATGCATCAATCGCCTTGTAGGGGGTTGTATGCCTGTACTACCAATTGAATGATAGATACCTCAATCACCTTGTTGGGGGGTGGTATATCCATAATACCAATTGAGGGGTAGATACCTCATTCACCTTCCAAGGGGGTGGTATGCCTTGGATTCCAAATATTAGGTTGCTTGGTCTATAATTATGGCCTCTTCCTACACATGTATTACGTTTCATATAATCATGCTTTACTTCAAGCATTGATCATGCATGCTATGTTGCTATTACACTATCTCTTGCTTATGATTATGTATTTTGATTATGTTGCCTATCTCTTGTTGCATTGCATTCTACATACTTAGTACATTTAAACGTACTAATACATACTCTATGCATATATGATGTTAGCATGTAGGAATCGGAGCCCCTCACGATCATATTTCACGTGCCTAGTTGGTCATCTTTAAGATAAGATATTATTGAGTCCTCAAGTTTGGGGACACCAGTTTTGCACTCTTACTTTGGTTATCTCTTTATATTGAACTTTGATACTAAAAGGGTGAGCTCGGGGTGTTCTCTTGGCTACCACCTAATCTATGTTAGATGTGTTATTGGACAAGTTATGAACTACTCTTTGCGTTTTGACTCTTTTGATGATTCATGTATTAAAGACTTCCCTTAGTCCCTTTATCCTTGTTTATGCTCTCTGATTGTTATTTACTTTGCTTCCGCGACCAAGGTGTGAATGATATACTAAGAGGCTTGTTTGGAGTCCCTTTAAGTTCCCATTCACTATGTCACATCTAGGCCCTAGGTTTGGTTCGTGAAAAACTTGGTATGAGAGCACTAGGTTGTTAGTGGTCCTCCACATCCAACATACCACATCGATTAGAGTCTTGTTTATGGTTGTGAAGTGTACCATAACTATTAATAAGAGACTATGAGGCATTTTAGGAAATGTTTCCCTTCTTCTTGATCTATGTCATGCTTTAGAAGTTAAGGTAAGGCTTCCACTATCGAATGGTCTTTGTTATTTTAAATCATGTCTATCCCAAGAGGAAAAAGAGTTCATACACCCAAAGAACAACTAGCTCATGAAGAGTTCCGGGATGCTATTGCCATGCTAGCTCAAGCTATGACTAATCAAATCAACTAAGGGGAGTAAGCCCCTCATGCTCCTACTCTGGCATCTAGGCTAAGGTATTTTATGAGGATGAACCCACTGGAGTTCCATAGGTATAAAGTGGATGAGGACCCTCAAGAATTTATTGATGAAGTGTACAAAGTGTTGTCTATTATGGGTGTTAGATTGGATGAGAAAGTGGAGTTGGCAGCCTACCAACTAAAGGGGGTGGTATAAATATGGTTTACCCACTGGAAAGTGGAGAAGGGGAACAACAATGTGATCCTTTGCGAAGAGTTTAAGGCGGCGTTTCTTAGCTGGTTCTTCCCTCTTGAGCTAAGGGAGGCCAAAATAATGGAATTTGTAAATTTGAAGCAAGGGTCCATGAATGTGAAGTAGTATGCCCTCAAGTTCAACCAACTCTCTAAATATGCTTTACAATTGGTGGCCGAACCAAGGTCCAGGATGAATAAGTTTGTGATGGGTGTATTCGATATGGTGTATGAGGAGTGTTGTGCTGCCATGTTGATAAGTGATATGGATTTATCCAGCCTCATGACTTATGTCGAACAATTGGATGGGGAAAAGTTGATAAAGAGAAGGGGTAATGAGGCCAATAAGGCTCAATTTGAAGATAGATTCCAAGGTCCCAAGGGTGGCTGGTTTCATCAAGGCTAAGGGTCTTCCAATGCTCCTAATAGGAGGGTTTCTAATGATAACCCAAGGATTCGAGGTGGTGGTGTTGTGGTGCCTAATGGTATGCGCCCAAGATATGGTAAAGGCCATGATGGCCCATGTTTGAGGAACACTTATTCTTGTTATGGTTGTGGTGAGGTTGGTCATAAGGTAATGGATTGTCCTCATAATTGCAACAAGGGTAGAGATTGTCATCCACAAGGGTGAGATGCAAATGTGGTTCCTATGGGGAGAGGAGGCCAACAAAGTGGTGCTCTAAGGCAAAATCGATTCTATGCTCTTCAAAGGAGATTAGGGGTAGATGAGGTGCCTGATGTCATCACAAGTATGTTAAAATTCTTTGATTTTGATGTGTATGCATTGATAAACCCAGGTGCCACTCTTTTTTTGTTACTCTTTTTGTTGCCAAAAACTTTCATGTTAAACCCGAATTGTTGTGTGAGCCTTATGAAGTGTCTACTCCTATTGGTGCATCCATTATTGCTAGAAGGGTCTACAGAAATTGTCCCATTTTCATTTTGCATAAAATATTATCTTGTGATTTTGTTGAGTTGGATATGGCAGAATTTGGTGTCATTCTTGGAATGGATTAGTTGCATGTATACTATGCCTCTATTGATTGTAGAACCCGTAGGGTCAAATTCCAATTCCCTATTGAATGCGTCCTTGAGTGGGAGAGCTATGATGTTGTGGTCAAGGCTTGATTCATTTCTTGCATTAAAGCCCAAAAGTTGATTTCTAAGGGGTGTCTCTATCATCTTTTGAGAGTTAGGGATGTTGAGTCCAAAGTCCTTCCTATAGAGTCGATTCCAGTGGCTAATGAGTTCCTTGATGTCTTTCTCGATGAGATTCCCGGTGTGTCTCCCGAAAGGGAAATAGATTTTGGCATAGACCTCCATCCCGATACTCTACCCATTTCTATTCCGCCTTACTGTATGTCCCCAATGGAGTTGAAGGAGTTAAAGGAGCAATTGAAGAATTTTTTGGAGAAGGATTTTATAAGGCCTAGTCAATCACCTTGGGTTGCACTGTGTTGTTTGAGAAGAAGAAGGATGGTTCTCTTAAAATGTGTATTGATTACTGGCAACTTAATAGAGTCACCATCAAGAATAAGTACCCTTTACCAAGGATTGATTATCTTTTTGACCAACTTAAAATGGCTAGTCACTTCTCTAAAATTGGTCTTCAGTTCGGGTATCACCAAGTGAAAGTGAGGGAGTGTAACATTCCCAAGACGGCCTTTGGACTAGGTATGAGCACTACGAGTTTGTGGTTATGTCCTTCAATTTGACTAATGCACCGGCTATCTTCCTAGATCTTATGAATAGGATCCCTACCTTGATTTCTTTGTGGTGGTTTTCATCGATGATATCTTTATGTATTCCCATAGTGAGGAGGAGCATGTGGCTCACTTGAGTGTAGTGTTATAAATCTTGAGGGAGGATAAGTTGTATGCTAAATATGAGAAATGAGAGTTTTGGTTGAAAGAGGTTGCCTACACCTTTCAAGGTGGATAAGTGTTAGGGGGTAGTATTAAGGTGGATCTTGAAAAGACGGAGGTGATTAGGAATTGGCCTACACCTTTGACTCCATCGGACATTAGGAGTTTATTGGGCTTAGCGGGTTATTATTGGAGGTTTGTTAATGGTTTCTCCTCAATTGCTTTTGCTATGATTAAGTTGACCCAAATGAAGGAAAAATTTGTATGGACCGATGAGTGTGAAAAGAGTCTCCAAACTTTGAAGGATAAGCTTGTCTCCGCCTCTATATTGTCTCTACCAGAAGGGTTGGAAGGGTTCGTTGTATATTATGGTAAGGTGATAGCTTATGCCTCTAGAGAACTTAAGGTGCATGAAAAGAATTATCCTACTCATGATCTTGAATTAGCCGCCATGGTATTTGCTTAGAAAATTTGGCGTCATTATTTGTACGAGGTGCATGTTGATGTGTTTATTGATCATAAGAGTCTTCAATATGTGTTCACCCAAAAAGATCTCAACTAGAGACAACGAAGGTTGTTGGAGCTTCTTAAGGATTATGATATGAGTGTACATTATCACCCCAGTAAGGCTAAAGTTATGGCCAATGCTTTCAGTAGGGTGTGTATGGGTAGAATAGCACATGTTGATGATGATGGCAAAGAGGCGGCTAGAGAGGTTTATTAGTTGGCTAGATTAGGAATTAGGTTGGAGGAGGTTTATAGTGGTGGAGCAGTGGTAGTTGATGGTTCTAAATCTTCAATGATTGAGGAGGTGAAGGCAAAGCAAAATCTTGACCCGCCTTATTAGAGTTGAAGGCCTTTGTGAGAGATGGTAAGGTGGAGGTTTTCTCCCAAGGGGGAGATGGTGCCCTTAGGTACCAAGGTAGGTTGTGTGTACTTAGTGTTGATGACTTGAGAGAGAAGATTCTTGATGAGGCTCACAATGCTTCCTATTCTATTCACGCCGGTTCTACAAAGATGTATCGTCATTTGAGGGATGTGCTTGGGTGGAGTGTCATGAAGAGGGATATTGCTAAGTTTGTATCCGGTTGTCATAATTGCCAACAAGTGAAAGCCGAACACCAATGGTCGGTTGGCCTAGCCCAAGATATGGAGATTCCTACTTGGAAGTGGGAGGAAATTAACATGGATTTTATGGTTGGGTTGCCTAAGACTAGAAGACATTTTGAATCCATTTGGGTTATGGTTGATAGAATGACAAAGTCGGCTCATTCCTACCGGTTAAGACTACTTATGGTACCGAAGATTATGCTAAGTTGTACATTCATGAATTGGTTAGATTGCATGGGGTGCCTTTTTCTGTCATATCGAATTGTGGTGCTCAATTCACTTCTCACTTTTGGAGGTTCTTCCAAAGAGGTCTTGGTACCAAGGTTAAGCTTAGTACGACCTTTCACTCTCAAACGGATGGCCAAGTCGAAAGAACTATTCAAACTCTTGATGATATTCTTAGAGCTTGTGTTTTAGATTTTTGAGGGTAGTTGGGATGACCATTTTCCACACATTGAATTTGCTTACTAGAATAGCTATCATTCAAGCATTGGTATGTTTCTTTTTGAGGCACTTTATGGTAGGCGTTGTAGGTTGTCCTCGGTTGGATGGTTTGAGGTAGGGTACATGGCTTTGTTAAGCTCGGACTTGGTTATGGAGGCTATGGAGACTGTGGTGATGATAAGGGAAAGATTGAGAATAGACTATAGTAGACAAAAGTCCTATGTTGATGTGAGGAGAAGGGATCTTGAATTTAAGGTTGGTGATTTGGTCTATTTGCAGGTCTCACCCATGAAGGGTATGGTTCATTTTGGTAAAAAAGGTAAACTGAGTTCAAGATTTTTTGGTCCTTATAGAGTGTTGAGAAGGATTGTTAAGTGGCCTATGAGTTGGGGTTGCCCAATGATACGGATGTTGTTCATTCGGTCTTCTGAAATGACCCCAAAGAATGCCCGAAAATGTGCCTTGGAATGCCTAGAATTTTAAGTTCGATATATCTCAAAATCCATGCACGATATCGAAAATCCAATTTCATATTCTTGTTCAGGGGGTCAAAATTAGGGGACAAAGGGTCTAACCCTGATTTAAGAGCAAAAGATTAGCAATTATGATTTTTCAAGTGACAAATTCCAGTGAGCATTCCGTGCTCCTAGAGCGATGGCCCAAGGGAACGAAGATGAAGAGAAGTTGTCTCTGCATCATTTCCGCAATGCAGAGAGGTGTATTTTCTGTCTTGTGATTTTACGTGTGGTCAAAGACATTTAAGTCTTGGTGCTAAAAGTTCCCAAATGTATTTTTACCTACACTTAGTCATATTTCACCATCATATACTCCTAAACATTCCCCAATATCCTCTCAAATACTTAGCCATATTTTTCACTCCCAAATTCAAGTCTCAAACCCTCATTCGGACTAAGATTTTCCTTCAAGGTTCTTCCTCAAGCTTCAAGTATTCATCTCCAATCTTCACCAAGTTCGTCTCCGTGCTAAGGTATGTGGGTTTCTTTCATGGGTTCCTTTCACCCAAAATACCCAAGTCTCTCTTTACTCAAGTTGTATGATTTAAAGTTGATTTACAAATGGGTCTTGCTCATTATGAAATTCACTGCACACTATGTTAAAGCTATGTCAAATTGTGACTGTTTTGCTATGTTTTATTCTAGAAATCTTGATCTATTGTAAGATTTGAGAAGGGGTTTTCATGTATGTTGCTTAAGGGTGTTGCAAGGTATTGATTGATGGTTTTACAATGGATTTTCTTGCATTATTTCATCTTTATTTCATGGTTTTATACTAGCATTACACAACAACTAAGTGTTTGATAAAATGTCCAGATTAGTTTTCTTGAGGAGTTGAAGGTCTAAAGCATAAGATATGATATGCTTGACTGTATGATGATGAAACGAGCTTATGTATATGATATAGTCTATATAAAGTGTTGCATTAGACCATGCTCGATTCGAGGGGACAAGAGCTCGAGTAACAGACGGGGGATTTGTACTCATTAATTAAGGTGGGGGTTTGTACTCATCAACCATGTGAGGGGTTTGAACTTTGCCACTATGGTGATAGGTGTGATTATCGTCAACCATATGAGGGGTTTGTACCACACCACCAGGGTGATAGGTGAAACCATTATTAACCAACCAAGGAGTTTGTAACTTGACAATCTAGCTTAGTCTCTTCTACACATATGTTATCATATATGAGCATGAGTTACTTAAGCATATTTTATTTATGCATCGATCATACATGTCATATTGTTATATTATGCCTATTGCCTATTGTTACGCATTTTGACTATGATGTTTAATTCTTGTTGTATTGCATCCTACATAATTAGTAAATTCAAACGTACTAATGAATACTCTTGCATACATGATATCACCATGTAGGAATCGGTGCCCAAGATGATCATCCTTCTCCTCCACATCGCTAGTTTGATACTACTCAAGCTAGTTGGTGTGTCCTCCACTTCAGGGACCTTAGTCTATGTTGCTCTTATCATGTATTGAGACACTTTTCCTTATGCTCCATTTTTACTATAAGGGTGAACTCGGTTTATTTATCTTGGCCCGTGCTCTTATCTATGTATTAGAGGTGTTTGTTGGACATGTTATGTATCTATGCAAAGATCCATGACTCTATTGTTCATGATATCTATGATATGAAAGTGCTTTCCCTTAGCCTCGGTTGTCCCACTTTATTATCTCTTGATGCTTGTTTTATTGCTTCTGCGACCAGGGATGTTTAATAATGTTCTAAGAGGCTTGCTTGGGGTACCTTCGGGTTCCCCTTGTGCCATGTCACATCTAGGCCCCAGGCTTGGGTCGTGACATCTTCCATGTGTCTATGTTGAGGAAGTGTGTGGGTTACCCAAGTGCTATTGTACCTCTTGGTGTTGTGAGTGTTGTTGAAGACAATTTAACTTATGAAGAGGTCCCGGTAGAAATTTTGGATTAATAAGTAAAGAGGTTGAGGAATAAGGATGTAGCTTCCATCAAGGTTCTTTGGAGAAATCAACAAGTTGAAAGTGACATAGGATGCCAAGGCGAACATGCAAATGCTGAAACGACCCCAAAAAGTGCACGAAAATGTGCCTCAAAATGCTTAGAATTTTAAATTTCATATGTCTCATAATCTATGTGCGATATCAAAAATTCAACTTCATATTCTTGTTCAGGAGGTCAAAATTAGGGGGGAAAGGGGTCTAACATCAATTTTAGAGCAACTGTATCAAAATCCAAAAATAGCAAAAATGTGATTTATGAGGCTTTAATTTAAACGGGGATATCTCTTAGAACACAATGAACTAGGTAGTCCGTGACATTCCAGATTAAAGCTCTTTGAAATATCATTCCAATGGTCTTCATTTCACCTCATTCTGAGTTTGGATGAAGAATATATGCCCATTTTCATATAACTCATTTGTGCAGAAATGTGAAGTCTAGTGAGTAATCCGTGTCGCGGAAATGTTATTTTGGTCCTATATTTTATCATTTCAGTCCAAGACTTTCAAGTTTTGAGCCTAAGGGTTCCCATACTTGAAAATACCCATACTTAACCTTATTTTAGCCTCATATCATCCTAAACACTCCCCAATACTCACCAAACAAACAAACATATTTTAACTCCCAAATTCAACTCTCAAACCCTCATCCCAAGCTAAGGTTCTCCTTCAAGGTTCTTCTTCAAGCTCCAAGTCTCCATCTCCAATCTTCACCAATTTCATCTCTAATCCAAGGTATGTGGGTTTCTTTCATGGGTTTCTTTCAAC
>JAOTQR010000109.1:8451600-8479311 GCA_025774065.1 Solanum ossicruentum | reverse complement strand
TGTTGGTGAGTTCTCCATTTCGAGGACATTGTTTTTGATATCTGTTTATGTGCTAAGACTACCTTTGTTTTGTGTGATGTATTGACTATGAGGGTGAGCCAGGTTACTTGTCATGACCCCCGCTCTTATCTATGTAGTAGAGGTGTTGTTGGACATGTTATATATCAATGCCATGATCCTTGACTCTCTTGTTCTAGATGTCTATGATATGAAAGTATTCCATTATCCCCGGTTGTCCCAATTTACTATCTCTTGTGGTGTTTTATTACCTCCGCGACCAAGGATGTATAATGTTATTTTAAGAGGCTTGCGTAGGTCCCTTTGGATTCCCATGCATCGTGTCACGTCTAGGACCTAGACTTGGGTCGTGGCACACAACATGCCCACAAGGCCCCCACCACAACTCGTAATGAGCACTATGATTTATTGGTTGGTCTCGTTTGGCATATGTCAAAGACCCATATGTTCCTGATGCTCCCTACAAGGGGCCTCTACGACTCGTAGGACCACCTACGAGTCATTGGGAGCCCTCGTAGCAAAAATAACAATAGGCACTAGTGGTTCCTTCAATAATGCCACAAGAACCACCAATCATTCAGCCCAATCTCACAACATCAAATCAAGCTTTTATGCACAAAATAAGCACACAAGCATTCCTAATACCCACAACTAATTGATCCATAGACTCACAAAAATCAACATCAAGACACAATAAAGGGGGTTCAAAGGGATCCAACACAAGTACATATGAAGGGTATTTCAAATAATCAATCTCAATCAAAACACAAGCCAATCACCCAATTCCAACCCCACCATGAATCCCACTATCAATCATTCATTGCACACTCATTATGGTCGGCCCTTGACATGACAAAATTTCTATCATTACATAGTCCAAGAAGAGTTCTTTAACAATCTTAGAACAACAATAGATAATCTTAATCGGTGACCCTAGTTCTCACAATTAGACAAGTATTCTCTAAAGGGTGTTTGGAATATCATCACTATGCACACAATCATCAAACAATTCAATGGAAATAATAAAATTTTGCGTGCAAAATTTAGTCAAGAACATACCTGAGAGAAGACAAGTGATATTTGGACAAAGCGAGAAAAGAGAGAGGAAGCCTAAACCCTAAATTACAATGCTTGCAATAAAAATGGTCAGAAAATGACATGGGTCACCAGAAAAATGGATTGGAATAGTGAGGGGAAACTAATTTGGGAATAATGTTTTGCAGATTATGGTAAGAAAATGAATTTTGACACCTTTTAATATCAAATCGGGTCATCTTTAAAAATCTGTGTTTTGGGGCAATGAAAACCCAACTATGAGTTGTAAGTCATCCTATGACTCATAGGTCTTGGTCTCGTAACAGATCTCAACACTTAAAAAAATTAGAATTCATACTTGGGCACTACGAACCCCACTTACGACTCTTAGGAAACCCTACGAATCATAAGGTTGGCTCGTAGTGTTTGTGCCAATATTAATTCATCATTATTTCTCTCTACGATGCATTATTCCGAGTCGTAGCATGCACCACGACTTGTAGGCCTACTCGTAGAGGCTGATCCAAAGGCAATTTACTCACACCTTAAGCTCTTGGTTAATATCTGCAAACCAAACCTCAAAATACACCAATTTCTAAAATAACACAGCTGATTTGATATATTAACACTCAAAATAAACATCAAGATATGACCTAACAATTCAAACAACCAAAATGAACTTAAAAACAAGCAAAAAGCATAAAAGATACTTGGGTTGCCTCCCAAGAAGCTCCTTGTTTAATGTCGTGGCTCGACTTTATCCTCTTTAATACTCAGACTTCCTCAAGATTCGGTGAGCTCTTATCACTGATTCTGTGACCTCTCCTCTAATCTTTATGAATATGCTCCAATTGTTTGGAAATTTGCTCAATTTGGACATCGATCTTTTGTATTGCCATCACTTGTTGATCGACCTTTTAATTCATCTTGATGACATCGAACTTAATTTCTTCGAGCATTTCCTTCTGCTCATCCATCTTCCTTATAACTTGTTCAATCATACCTTCAACTTTTGAGGGCTTTTCTGTAACCCATTATTGATGTGGAAGCTTGATCGAACTAACTACACAATCCCTTCTTGCACTATAAAAGCCTTCCCTTGATGCACTAGTGTGAGCAACCGATTGGTCTTGATACAAATGGTACACTTGGCTAACTACAGATGGTTTGTCCATGTACTCAGTTGCTTCATTAAACGGCTGCCTCAGAAATGCCCAACAGTCCCCTCCAAATAAGGCATTGGCATGCAATTATTTTTTGGAACCCAGTGCATCGTAGAAGCTTGCTACTAGCTCATCATCCGAGAAACCATGATTTGGCTTTCTCCCCAAACATTCTTTATATCTATCCCAAGTTGCACCCAAAGACTCTCATTGTACTCGTCGAAAGTTCATAATCATATCCTATAATGGATACTTGTTCGACTCCTTATAGAAGTTCATGAGGAAGACCCTTTGTACTTCTCCCCACTTAGAGCAAACATCTGGTGAGAGGATAGACCACCACTCCACAGCTTCATACTTGAGAGTCATGAGAAAATCGGAAGAGCTATGGCATCCCATGTTGGGTGCCTTACTCCAAGCACTCCCCTCAGTATTTGCATGAAGTTCTGCAAATGAACCTGAGGGTCTTCGAATTCCTACCCATAAAATGGGACACCTCGCTGCAATGACTCAAATAAGTCGCCTGTAATGACGAGCTTTTGTTCAGCCATTGTGATTATCAATCTACGATTTCTTGTCTGCACTGAATCTTACCATATTCTCCCTTGGAGCTAAGGGATTACCCTGGCTCCTTGTATTGGACATACAACCTAGTACACCCTATAAATACGACTAAACAATAAAAATAAAAATAAAAATAAAAATAAAATACAAGAGAATCGAGAAATTAACACTTGGATTAACTACTAGTGGAATTAAGTCAGCAACCTAAGCGTATTCATCGACAATGGCTCCATAAGTTTTGATATTGACACTCCGTCAGTAAAGTGGTCCCAGTCAAGTATAAACCTAACCAAAGATTAGGGTTGAACCTATAGGGAATACGAAGCATGACTATGTTGATCCACTAACAATCATTTCAAGCATTGATCACTATATTCTCTAAAATGGGGGGTTTTGTGATTCCAAATGAATAACAAAAATAAACACAATGCTATTTAAATAAGAAGCCAATCAAATTGAGGGTCAACTTGGGAATTATGTTCTCCATGATTTATTGAATCAATTACCCTAGACAACACGACTCTAATTAGGAATTTGCATGAAGGATGGTAACTTAGGTTCTTCCAGACTTCTTTTGAAGGTGATGGTCAAATTTCACCATGGAGCTTGGTTGGCGACAATGGCGTGCCAACTAACCATTACCTGTTATCCCAATCAACCTCCCTTTAGTCAGGTTTGGTTGATTAGATTAGAACACATCAATTGAACCCTGTCAATTACTTCCCTTTTCCTATTCGTCACTACCTTAGTTGGGATCGTGATATTAGGTAGGGTTTGGTGTTGGCCACCACCAAAAAACATTCAAAGTGAAGGAAAATAAACAATACATGTAAAAATCCCATCAAAAAAATGCACAAAGTCTAGATTATTTCAATTCAACTACTCATGGTTCTTACAACCCCAAGTTGTGGGTGCTTAGCTACTCATGGCTTAGGTAAAATAAACAAAAAGAAATATGAGAGACATAGTTGAGAGATCACCAAAATAATGAAGAACAAAGACACCTTCAAGTTGAAAACCACAAGATTGGATTAATGAAATGAGTACAATGTGATTTTTCAATCCCTCAAAATGGGTCTTCAAATTAAAATATGAAATCTATACTAAACCCTAGAAATATTTTAGAGAGAATATTCAAGGTGATGGAGTCTGAAAAATTATTCAAAAGTATCTTGCTAAAACCCTAACATTAACTATTTATACCATTTACCAGAACACCCTAAAAGTTAAATAGAAAATATAGTTGGCAGCTATGTCTCAGAGATACGACTCATAAGGTGACCTACAAGTTGTAATTGAGGTTTTGTACTTAACATTTGGTACTTTTGACTTCACTGCTATGAACCACTATTACAAGCAATTGCTTAGACTACTACTCGTATGCTCTTTTCATAGTCTAGGCCTTTAGTTCTTGGTCCAAAATTTTGGCACACTGTTCCTTGCTACGACCCCCACCTATCGAGTCATGATGAGACCTACGACTCACAGGGTGGCCGCGTATGGTTGACCTTTACTTTAAAAATTCATGATTTTGCTCACTGTTTATTGCTACGAGGGCACCTTATGACTTATAGCTTGGGCTATAACTCGTAGGGTGGCTCGTATGTCCTGTATTGCAGAAAAATCTGTAATTTTCTCCCAAAATCCTACAAACCTATATTTTCTAGAAAGAACAACTCAAAAACACACATAAACCATAAAAAGGTCACATTAAGAACTTGTAAAATCCTAGATTTTACGAAAATATGTATTATATTTTGGCAGAACATCAATCGGGTAGCCTAAATACTTGGAAGTGGGAGGAAATTAACATGGATTTTGTGGTTGGGTTGCCTAAGACTATAATGGGTTTTAATTCTTTTTCTATTTTTGTTGATAGAATGATAAAGTCGACTCATTTCCTATTGGTTAGGACTACATAGGGTGCAGAAGATTATGCTAAGTTGTATATTCATGAGTTCATTAGATTGCATGGGGTGCCTTTTTCTATCATATCATATCATGGTGCTCAATTCACTTCACACTTTTGGAGGTCCATCCAGAGAGGTCTTGGTACCAAGGTAAAGCTTATCATGACCTTTCACCCTTAAACAGATGGCCAAGCTAAAAGAAACTATCTAAACTCTTGAGGATATGCTTAGAGCTTATGTAGAATTCAAGGGTAGTTGGTATGATAATCTTCCATTGATTGAGTTTGCTAACAACAATATCTATTATTCTAGCATTTGTATGGCTCCTTTTGAGGCTTTCTATAGTAGACGTTGTAGGTCCCCTATTGGAATGGTTTGATGTAGGAAAAATGACTTTTTAGGATCCCAATCTAGTTATGGAGGCTATGGAGAAGGTATGGTTGATTAGGAAAGGTTAAAAACAACCTAAAGTCATTAAAAGTCCAATGCCAATGTGAGGAGAAGGGAGCTTGAATATAAAGTTGGTGATTGGGTCTATTTGAAGTTTTCACTCATAAAGGGTGTGGTTGGTTTTGGTAAGAAGGGTAAATTGGGTCCATGATTTATGGGTCCTTATAGGGTGTTGAGTAAAATTGGTAACGTGGCATAAGAGTTGGAGTTACCTAGTGAAATAGACTTGGTTTATCCGATCTTTTATGTGTCTATGTTGAGGAAATGTGTGGGTGACACAAATGCTATTGTCCAATTGGATGTTGTGGATATTGTTGAAGATAACTTGATTTAAGAAGAGGTTTCAATAGAGTTCTTGGATAGACAAGTGAAGATGTTGAGGAACAAGGATGTGGCTTCCATTAAAATCCTTTGGAGGAATCAACAAATCGAAAATGCAATATGGGAGGCCGAAGCATACATGCAAAAGTGATATCCCTATCTTTTCAATTCGACTCAATCATAAGGTAATAATTCCAAGTCTTTATGTCATTTATAGTCTTATGTGTCAGTCCTTATGTCACTTGCATGCATTCATGTTTATGTTGACAAGTTCATGGTGCTTTTGACACTTATGTTGAGATTTTTGAAAATGATGTTTAAGTGCATTGTTGCATTCTTCTTAGGGATGATCTCTTCATGATTATCCTTCTTATATACATTTCATTGACATTTGGATACGAATCTTCCCAAGGGAGAGATATTAAAACAATCCTAAAAAGTGCCCGAAAATGTGCCTCGAAAGTGCCCACAATCTTAATTTCAATTTATCTCAAAATTCATGCGTGATATCAAAAATTCAACTTCATATTTGTGATCAGATGAAAATTGAGTGGGGAATAGGGCTAACTCCAATTTCATAGCAACTGTATAAAAATTTGAAAATTCCAAAATGCAATTTCCAGAGGGGGTTTTCGCGCCGCTGGCATGATGCACCAAGGGAATGCCTCTGTGTATTTTTTTTCCAGTTTTTTTGTTCAGTCCAAGGATTTTGGGTCTTATACCTAAGCCTTCCCATACATAGGAAGACCTATACTAAGTCATTTTTCAACCTCATATCATGCCAGACATTCCCCAATACTCTCTCAAGCACTTAGACAAATATTTTACTCAAAATCCAAGTGCCAAAGCTTATTCTGAATCTTAATGAAATCACTCAAGCATAAAGTTCTCATCTCAATCTTCATCATGGAATTCTTTAAAGTTGAGGTATGTGGGTTTCAACCATTGGATCCTTTCACTCATGGTGCCCCAACTTCTATTTTACATAAATTTCATATTTCTAAGTTGATTTACTTATGGATCTTACTATGAATTCAACTATGAACTATGTTAGGGTTTCATAAAAGTGTGACTATTTAAGCATATTTTGAGGTTTGAATCCATGATATATATTGAGAATTGATGAAGGGTTTCAATGTATGTTGCATGAAGGTATGACCAAGTTGAAAAGACCCCAAAAAGTGCCCAAAAACATGCCTCAGAATGCGCAAAATTTTAACTTCAATATATCTCAAATTCGTTTGTTATTTCGAAAATCCAACTTCATATTTGTGTTTAGGGGGTCAAAATTAGATAAAAAAAGGGTCTAATCCTGATTTTGGAGCAATTGAATCACAATTTCAAATGACAATACCGCGACGCGCAACTGTCGTGGATATGTGTTAATTTGACCTCCACGATAGGTTCGCATCGCGGACTAGATGCAGACCTGTGTATTTTGCTGTCAGTGATTTCTATCTTGGTCCAAGGGTTTTGGATCTTGGGACTAAGTGTTCCCAAATGTGTTTTTACCTATACTTAGCCATATTTCACCCTCATATCATCCTAAACATTTTCAAATACTCACTCAAACACTTAGGCATATTTTCACTCCCAAAATTCAACTCCCAGACCCTCGTCCCAAGCTAAGGTTCTCCTTCAAGGTTCTCCTTCAAGCTTCAAGTCTCCATCTCCAATCTTTACCAAATTCAACTCTAAGCTAAGGTATGTGGGTTTGTTTCATGGGTGTCTTTCAAACATGATACCCAAGCCTCTTTTTACTAAAATTGCATGATTTTAAGTTGATTTACAAATGGGTCTTGCTTATTATGAAATTCACTGCACACTATGTAAAAGCAATGTAAAGTTGTGACTGTTCTGCTATGTTTTGAGCTATAAATCTTTGATGTAGTGTAAGATTTTAGGAAAGGTTTTGATGGATATTGCTTGATGTTATTGAAAGGTGTTGATTAATGGTTTTACAATAGATATCTTTGCATGATTTAATCTCTATATTTCATGGTTTTATACTAGCATTATACACCCTCTAAGTGTTTATGTCCGGATGTGGTTTCTTGAGGAGTTGAAGGTCCAAAGCATGAGATATGATATGATTGCCTATATGATTATGAAATGACCTTATGTATATGCTATACTCTATATAAAGTATTGGATTAGATCATACCCGATTCGGGGGGATAAGAGCCCGGTTAACCGAGGTGGGGGTTTGTACTCATTAACCATGTGAGAGATTTGTACCACACAACAACCAAGGGGTTTGTACCTTAAATAGCTAGCTTGGTATCTTCTACGCATATGATATCCTATATGAGCATGAGTTATTTAAGTGTGTTTTACTTAAGCATTGATCATACATGCCATATTACTATATTATGTCTATTACTCAATATTTATATGCATTTTAATTATGATGTCTATCTCTTGCTGCATTGCATCCTACATACTTAGTATATTCAAATGTACTAACACATACTCTTGCCTACATGATATCACCATGTAGGAATCGGAGCCCAAGTTAATCCTCCTCCTCCACATGGCTAATTTGGTGCTACTCAAGCTAGTTGGTGAGTCCTTCACTTCGGGGACCTTAGTCTACGCTCTCTTGTTATGTATTGAGATACTCTTCTTTATGTTTTATTTGACTATAAGGGTGAGCTCGTTTGCTTGTCTTGTCCACCGCTCTTATCTATGAAGTAGAGATGCTTATTGGACGTGTTATATATCTATGATATAAATGACTCTTGTCTCTTGACTATGATTTTGTGCAAGTTTTTCCCTTAGCTCCTTTGCCCTTATTCTTGCTCTTTTACGTTGTTTTCATATGTTTCCGCAACCATTGATGTGTAATGACAAGTTAAGAGGCTTGTATGGGCTTCCTTCAGGTTCCCCACTCATCGTGTCATGTCTAGGACCTAGGCTTGGGTCATGACACAAGTATTGGTAGGTTGATTTATTTCAAGTTTTCTTGCATTATTTCACTCTTGAATTGTATGGTTTTACACTAATACTACCCACCCACCAAGTGTTTCATAAAATGTCAGGTTTAGGGTTCTTGATCTATTGATGATCCATTCCATAACCTATGACTTGTATGACTTTATAATGATGAAAGGATAGTATATATATGTTGATTTCATGAAAAGTATCTATAGTGTTATGAGTTGACCATCAACAAATTGAGGGGAAGATACCACAATCACCTCGGATGGGGGTAGTATGCCATAAACCAATTGAGGAGTTGTTACCTCAATTACTTTGGATGGGAGGTGGCCATGCCCATTAACCGATTGAGGGGTTAATACCTCAATCACTTCCAAGGGGTGGTCTACCTTCGATTCCAAGTACTAAGTTTACTTGGTTTATGATAATTGTCATTTCTTACACATGTATTATGTTTCAATATAATTATGTTTAACTTCAAGCACTTATCATGCATGTCATCTTGCTAGTATACTATTTCTTGCTTACAATTATGCATTTTGATTATGTTTCCTATCCATTGTAGCATTGCATCCGACATACTTAGTACACTTAAATGTACTAATGCATACTCTGTGCCTACATGATGTTACCATGAAGGAACCAGAGCTCCTCACGATCATCCTCATCCTCCCTATAGCTAGGACTATCTTCTCAAAGAAAGTTTGGTGAGTCCTCAATTCTGGGGACGATATCTCTTGTTCTTATGCTATGTAGAGACTCTTAATATCTAATTGTATTCTTTTGACAATAAGGGTGAGCCTAGAAATTTGTCTTGGCCGCGACTTTATCAATGTATTAGAGGTGTTGTTGGAACCTTATGATATGTTAATATTATGCTATTGGCTTGTTAAGTTTCTATGGTATCGAGGATGTCCCTAAGCCCCATATTCCCTTTTTACTATCTCTCCTATTGTTGTCATGTTGCTCTAGCGCCAAGGATGTGTAATGATATGCTAAGAGGCTTGTTTGCGGTCCCTTTCAGTTCCCCATTCGCCGTGTCACGTCTAGGCCCTAGGCTTGGGTCGTGACAAAACCATAACAGTAGTCACCGGTTCTGATAAGTCACCAAATTCATGCTATGCAGTATAGTGCCCAGCCAACAACCATAACCAGCCACTCACACGACCACACTATATCCATATCCAAGTACATCCCCGAGAATTTCCACCATCATAACCTCCCTTGACAATGTCTAGCAATTATCTAACTCAAACGAAAGAATATTGGAGTACATGTAATGCATCTAGAATACACTGACACACCATCGGTACGCAGAAAATTTGATTGTATAGAAGAACAAACTATAGGTAGGGCTAACTTAGATATAATCAGTCTAACCCATTCCGAAACATCAATAGGGCTGACATATCAGGTCCACGCTCACCTCACCTTCCAACCCACATGACTTCTCTCAGGTATGACCGCCATAGAACTACTCTATCCCAAATCTTGAACTATATAAATCGACGTCTATGGTCGGTATAACCTCGAGTGCTGACTCAGAGCTATCCTCAATCTGTCTTGCACAGTCCAAACCTTGGCTAAGGCGTCCTATAACAAGTCTATACCATTGGGTCCCTACTCTGTAGGCTCAAATCAGCCAATTGGAGTGTCATATCAATAACTGAAAAATAGAAACAAGTCAATATAGAAACAAGTCAAACTTCCTCTTAGACAATCTCAAAATTGAGGCCATTCAACAATATCACTCAACCCGCATATCACAATCCTGCAAAGTCATCATACCTAATCCCTCACGAATAAAAAAGACCGTCTATTATCTTAATATCTAAGCCAGGATAAAAGAATCTCAGAGCTCATACTCAAACAATCGTTGGGCAGAGCAATGCACCTAACACTATATAACTATAACCCAAGTACCAGGAAATCACGTAAAATGATCAACATTCCCAGTGACAAGCATAGCTAGGAATCCAAGGAACATAATCGCAGTTGGCTAACAATCATAACAAGTCCCTAAGGTGGAGTGGCTGGAAGCTCAACTGATAACGCAATATTATCTGATACAACAATAGACAATCTAACTAAGCCTCAAAATATAACATTGTGTCCCAAATTGCAGTCACCCTAAAATTAGGAGAACTGCATATCAACTATCATCACAACAAAACTGTGGCCATATAGCACAAGGTATAGCCAGGGGTATAACTGATAGTTGGCATCTCAAATACGATATATAGCAATATTAGACTACCCACTCCAGTAGGTAAGCATCACATAATAATATGTATAAACCATATGATTTGGCTTACATTCAACCACTAAAAGGGTACAATCATAACATAGGCGAAACCTACTCAGAACCCCACCAAGTACGCATACTCATCAACATTAGAAAACACAATAGGGCACTCGGTAGGTAGATAATCAAATACGGATACCTAGAAGGCACCAATGCTCATTAGTACCTCTATCACAACTTATCTCGCCTTCAAGATCTCTATCAAGAGTGCTCATAGCCCATATAACCTTTATCCAGTCGCTGACACATGGATCTACGTATCACAGAAGTCCATCCCTAAAAATATCTCCCATAATGCAATACATAGCCACCATCAATCAAGTTCTAATAACGAAGCCTGTCTCTGAGGCCATTCTACATTCCCAATGCCTACAAGCTTCCTTATCTAGTTTTTACTACTCAAGTGTATCTACCCTTTACTTAATGGGCTCTGGGAGCTGCTCCTTCATTAGGATTGATGATGTAGCACTTTCTTTGCCCGATGTGTGTTCTCTACATGACATCAACATGGAGGAACAGATGAAGTCAAATTCTTAGATTTGAAAGAACCATTCACAAGATGCCCAACTAGAAAAAATAACAAAGTAAAGTTCCTAAACATCCTATAGCCTCCTGGAGATAAGCCACGAACCTACGCACTCATCCACAAGACTTTACTAGATGATAGCTCTGTACAGCTGAGACTAGTGGACCTTAAGCTTTGATATTACCTTGTCATGATCCGGTCCGGTCATGATGATGCCTGCTTGTCCCACCTATAGGCAAGCCAACTCCAAACTCAAGGGTACCTGTCCTAGCCCTCTAGTCCAAACTAAATTGATACAATAATAATATATACGCTGAAACTTATCTACAACTTAGAAGTAAACTATAGAGAGCTATAGTAGATGCAAGGACATATCATATGTATATATAAATAAATAATATATATCAATAATCATAATAATATACAAAATTAGATGTCCACCTACAAATACCAAACTCTATTATAAAAGGCGATATCTAGATGCAAAAGACGACCATCAACTGGAAGGAGACTGCAAAAAATTCAGAGTTGTCGATGCTGACCCAAAGTGTCCTAAGCCCTCCCAATGTTTCCCAACTCAGTTATCACGGCCTATATCTGGACCTGCACTATGGGAAGATGCAGAAGTAAGGGTGAGTACCAGAAAAGCCACCCAGTAGATTTCATCGGCTGACCGAGTAAAACAATGAAAATAAATAATGTCCAAATATATAAAGAACTGCAACAGTGTAACAAAAGAACTCAGATCACGGCAATGGTATGTTTGGGAACCCTCAGACCATTACTGAACCAATCAAAGTGAAGACAACGATAACCTGAGCCAGCCCAAGTACTGACCATTGATACTAACTAATGAAGATTGTGTATGCCAATGCCACAACTGCCCCCAATTGAGAAATAGTGTTGTACGCGGGTGCATGGCCTTAGTATCCATGTACGTATGCCAACTGGGCCCTCATAAGCCCCGATGGTACACCCGCACACCATAATCATGCCTACAAATAATCACTAAATCCCTCAAAACAATCACAGAATTTCATAAAACCATCATATAATGGTGGGATGTATCCCCCGCGAGAGAAAGAATCCTTTTTGCATAAACAATAGTGTCACATCTCAGGATGTCAATCATGGGGCCCAACCCTATAGATAAACAATCACGAGGCCTAAACCCATGAAATATCAATTGTTTTCCTCAACCTAAATCTTAGCCAGGCTCAATCCACAGAATCGATATCTGCAGCTCGGAACTCCGGCATGACCACTGGAACATATAATATGGGGCCCGTAACCCATGAGCTCGAATACTTAGACGTGGCCGCTAGTGCTTGAACAACAGCGAGGAATATTATTTGGGACTTGAGGTCTTAATCAACCAATCAATTATGACCTAGAACTCCAACTTCATATCATGCCCAGAGTGAATGTAGAAGATGATAATCATATCGTAGCTAGAGTGAATATAGGCGACGATACTCTCAACTTTGATATAACACAGTTCAATCCAACCCACATAATCATAATCACCATCTCTATTACATATAATAGAAACCCTAATGTCAGATGAAACGAATCAACACCCTACAACTGTCAGTAATACACCAAAGTATATATATCACAGGTCACTGTGGAATCAAGCCTCACCAAAGCCAAGTATACCATAGCCTCATCAATCATAAGTGCCCAAAGTAACATAGACCATCAGCGCAAACCATAAATACCTAAGATACCTAAATCTATCCAAGTCGTATCTATATCAGAGTCGAGCTGCTGTACAATATACAGTCAATGCATAGTCTCCTAGTCATTATATCTCAGTAGCAACAGCCTATACACATTCATATAAGTACGAGTCAAGTTAGATCACATACATATCTCAGGGTAATAACAAATATTCGATATTTCCCAGGCCCTTTCTCTATGTAAAGAAACTCATAGGGCAGCATCGGTATAACTTAATCTAAAGCCCAAGAGGCTAGATAAATGGAAGGATGTTACCTAACGAATGTTATATCAAAGACCATTTGTTTTCTAGGATTTCTCCCAAGGCAACCATGTGCCTGTACACTGATAATGATCCCTTTTTTAAACTAGCCCACATTGATAGTGTTTTATCACAGATAACACCGTGAAGTGCTATCATGACCCAAGCCTAGGGCCTAGACATGACACGGTGTATGGGGGAACCCAAAGGGACCCCAAGCAAGCCTCTTAACATATCATTACACATCCTAGGTCGTGAAAGTAAAAAATAACAATAGTAGATAGAAATAGGGATAACCGGGGCTAAGTGACATCTTTCACAGCATAAAACATCAAAGAGTAAAGAGAGTCAAGACTCAAAGCATCAATACATATCTTGTCCAACAACACCTCTAAATATAGAACTTAGCGGGGGCCAAGACAAGTAACTGGGCTCAACCTCACAGTCAAACATACAAAAAATAGGAAAGATACTCTTTATACATAGCATAAGATCAAGTTATTGTCCCCGAAGTTGAGGACTCACTACTTAGTTTGTAGAGAAGTCGTACTAGCCATGTGGAGGAGGAGGATGATCAAGTGGGACTCCTGTTCCTATATGGTGACATAATGTAAGCATAGAGTATGCGTTAGTACGTTTGAATGTACTAAGTATGTAGGATCCAATGCAACTTAAATAAGCACCACAGTCAAAATGCAAGATTTGACAATAGATGAAAACACTATGGCATAGATGAATGATACTTGAAGTAAAAATGCTTGTATATCAACATATTACATGTGTAGAAAGAGACCATTATTAGTAACCAAGGCCTACTACTTCCTTGGCGAGGCGATTGAGGTACAAACCTCCCAACATGGTTGCACGGGCCTACTACCTCACGAGCAAGGCAATTGAGGTACAAACCCCCCAACATGGTTGCATGGGCCTATTACCTCCCGAGCAAGGCAATTGAGGTACAAACCCGCCAACATAGTTGCACAGGTCTACTACCTCCCGAGCTTGGCAATTGAAGTACATACCCGCCATCATAGTAGTTCGGGCCTATTACTTCTCAAACGAGGCAATTGATCAACTTCTAACACTATAGGTAATTTTTATGAAATCAACACATTCATACCATACTTTCATCATCATAAGGTCATAAAAGTCATAGGCCATTCAATAGAACATCGAAGGCTCAAGAACCCTAAACTGGAAATTTAATAAAACACTTGGTGGGTGTGTAATGCTAGTGTAAAACCGCGTAATTAAAAAGTGAAATCATGTAAGAAATATTAAAGTAAATCATCCCACAAACACTTGGTAACATCATCATGCAATACACATCAAAACCCTTCATCACATCACAAGATAGATCAAAGATTCATAGTAAAAAACATGCTAAAATAGTCATACTTTTACAAACCCTAATATAGTTAATAGTCAAATTCATGATAGAAAATCCATATGTAAAATCAACTTAGAAACATGTATTTTAGGTAAAAAGGAAGCTTGGGCACCATTGGTAAAAGGACCCAATGGTTGAAACCCACATACCTTGACTTTGGAGAATCCTTGAAGATGACTGGAAATAGAGACTTGAAGCTTGAATGAAAATCTTAAGATCCAGATTGAGTTTTGGGATAGATATTTAGGGTGAAATATTTATCTAAGTGTTCCAGTGAGTATTCCGGAATGTTTTGTATGATATGAGGGTGAAATATGTATAAGTATAGGTATTTTCACGCATGGGATGACTTAGGAACAAGACTCAAAAGTCTTGGACCAGACAAAATAACTGGGATAAATTAACACTAGTCCGCACCCTGGCCGCGTCACGCCATGGGCACGGACTCATTCTGGATAAGGAAAATTAAGGAAATCGAAATTGTATTCATTTGCTCTAAAATTTGGGTTAGACCTATTTCCCACTAAATTTGATCCCTTGATCAAGAATATGAAGTTGAATTTTAGATGTTGCGTATGAATTTTGAGATATATGGAAATTACGATTACATGCACTTCCGAGGCACATTTTCAGACACTTTTTGGGGTCGTTTCAGTATCCCCTTGGAAACATTGATCCCCGAATGTCAAACAAATGTACATGAGAAGAGTAATCATGAAGAGATCATCCCTAACCAGAATATAATAATACACTTAAACACCATTTTAAAAAATCTCAACATTTGTGTTAAAATTAAAATGAACTTGTCAATATAAACATTAATGCATGTAAATGACAAAGGGGCTGAAACAAGAGATATGAAATCACATAGGGGACTTAGAGTTAGTACCTTAATCTTGAGTAAAATTGAAGAGATAAGGATATAGGTTTTGCATGTCCACTTCGACCTCCCATGTAGCACTCTCGACTTGTTGATTCCTCCAAAGGACCTTAACGGAAGCATCATCCTTGTTCCTCAACCTTTTCACTTATCTATCCAAGATCTCTACTGGAACCTCTTCAAATGTCAAGTTGCCTTCAACCACTGCCATGACATCAAGAGGCACAATAGCATTAGGGTCACCTACACACTTCCTCAACATGGGCACATGGAAGACTGGATGAACCAATTCCATTTCACTAGGCACCTCTAACTCATAGGTCACCTTACCAATCCTCCTCATCACCCTTTAATGACCCACAAATCTTGGGCTTAATTTACCTTTCTTATCAAAACGAACCATACCCTTCATGGGTGACACCTTCAAATAGACCTAATCACTAACTTTAAATTCAAGCTCTCTTCTTCACACATTGATATAAGACTTTTGGAGACTTTGGGATATTTTTAACCTTTCTCTAATCAAACATACCTTCTCCATAGCATCCATAACAAGATATGGACCCAAAAAATCCATTTCTCCCACTTCAAACCACCTAACCGGTGATCTACCACGTCAACCATAGAGGGCCTCAAAAGGAGCCATACCAATGCTAGAATGGTGGTTATTGTTATAAACAAACTCAATCAATAGAAGATGATCATCCTAACTACCCTTAAACTATAAAATACAAACCCTAAGAATATCCTCAAGAGTTTGGATAATTCTTTTTGCTTGGCCATTCGTTTAAGGGTGAAAGGTCATACTATGCTTTACCTTGGTTCCAAGAACTCTTTGGAAGAACCTCCAAAAGTGTGAAGTGAATTGAGCACCACGATCTGATATAATAGACAAGAGCACCCCATGCAATCTCACAACTCATGAATGTAAAATTGAGCCTAGTCTTCGGCCCCATAAGTAGTCTTAACCTGTAAGAAATGAGCCGACTTTGTCATCCTATCAACCACAACCCAAATAGAATCAAAACCCTTTCTAGTGTTAGGCAACCAAACCACAAAGTCCACGTTATCTCCTCCCACTTCCAAGTAGGAATCTCTATGTCTTGGGTTAGTCCACCCGACCTTTGATGTTCGACTTTGACTTGTTCGAAACTATGGTAACTGGATACAAATTTGGCAATGTTTTTCTTCACATCTCCCCACAAAACAACATCCCTCAAATCTATATACATCTTGGTAGAACTGAGGTAGATAGAATAGTAAGAATTATGAGCCTTACCAAGAATCTTCATTCTCAAATTATCAACACAAGGCACACACAACCTACCTTGATACCGAAGGACACCATCTCCCTCTTGGGAGAAACCTCCACCTTGCCCTCTCTCACCAAGGCCTTTAATTCTAATAAGGAGGGATCAAGATCTTGCTTTGCATTCATCTCATCAACCAAGGGAGACTTTGAACCATCAACAACCACAATACAACCATTATGAACCTCTTCCAACCTAACCCCCAATCTAGCCAACCGATGGACCTCCCTAGCCGCCTCTTTTCTCCCACCATCAACATGAGACAAGCTACCAATGAACACCCTACTCAAAGCTTTTGCCACAACATTATCCTTATAGGGATGATAATGTACACTCATATTATAATCCTTAAGAAGTTCTAACCACCATCTTTGCCTAAATTTGAGATCTTTTCGAGTGAACACATATTAGAGGCTCGTATGATCAGTAAATACATCAACATGCACCCCATACAAATAATGATGCCAAATTTTCAAAGTAAAAACCATGGCTGCTAATTCAACATCATGAGTAGGATAATTCTTTTCATGCACTTTGAGTTGACTAGAAGCATAGGCGATCACCTTATCATTTTGCATCAATACATAACCTAAACCATTCCAGGAGGTATCACAATACACAACAAACCCTTCCAACCCTTTTGGTAGAGACAAGATAGGAGCAGACATAAACTTATCCTTCAAGGTTTAGAAACTCCTTTCACACACATTGGTCCACCCAAACATGGCCTTTTTTTGAGTCAACTTAGTCAATGGGAGAAGCAATAGAGAAGAACCCATTAACAAACCTCCGATAATAACCCGCTAAGCCCTAGATACTTCTATATTCGATGAGGTCAATGGTCTAGGCCAATTTCTAATCACATCGACCTTTTTAGGATCCACCGTAATACCATTACCCAACACCACATGACCTGGAAAGGTAATTTCTACTTAGCATACAATTTCTCTTCCCTCAATCTTTGTAGCACTACCCTCAAATGAGCCATAAGATCATACTCACTATGAGAGTAGATCAACATATCATCAATGAAGACCAGAACAAATAAATCAAGGTAGGGTTTAAAGACCCTATTCATAAGATCCGAGCAGATAGCTGATGCATTTGTCAACCAAAAAGGCATAACCACCAATTTATAATGCCCATACATAGTCTCAAAGGCTGTTTTGGGAATGTCACACTCCCTCACCTTCACTTGATGATACCCAGACTAAAGATCGATCTTAGAGAAGTGACTAGCCCATTGAAGTTGGTCAAACAAATCATCAATTCTTGGTAGAGGATACTTATTCTTGATGGTGACCCTATTAAGTTGCCGATAGTCAATACACATTCTAAGAGACTCATCCTTCTTCTTCACAAACAACACCGATGCATCCCAACATAATTAGCTAGGCCTAATAAAACTTTTCTCCAACAAGTCCCCCAATTGCTTCTTCAACTCCTTTAACTCAGCCGGGGCCATATGGTAAGGTGGAATAGAAATGGGTTGAGTATCGGGAAGGAGGTCTATACCAAAATCTATTTTCCTTTTTGGAGGAACACCGGGAAGGTCATTTGGAAAGACATCAAGGAACTCATCCACCACCAAAATCGACTCTATATGAAGGACTTTTGACTCCACATCCCTAACCCTCAAAAGATGATATAGACACCTCTAAGAGATCGACTTTTGGCCTTTAATGTAAGAAATGAACCTACACTTGACCACTACATCATGACTCTCCCACTCAAGGAAGCGTTCATTTGGGAATTGCAATATGACCCTAGGGTTCTACAATCAATGGACTCATAATATGCATGTAACCAATCCCTCCCAAGAATGACATCAAAATCAACCATATCCAACTTAACATGATCACAAGGCAATATTTTATGCAAGATGCAAATGGGATAATTTCTATAAACCATACTAGCAACAATTGATGCACCAATAGGAGTATACACCTTATAAGACACACAATAATTTGGGCTTAACATGAAATGTTTTTGTAATAAGAGGAGTAATAAAAGAAAGAGTGATACCCAGGTCTATCAAGGCATACACATCAAAATCAAAGACCTTAACATACCCGTGATGACATCGGGTACCTCATCAACCTGTTGCCACCCATATAAAGCATAAAATTGATTATGTTTTGGGGCACCAACCTCCTCTTCCCAAAGGAACCGCATTAGAACCCGCTCCTTGAGGATGAACATCTTTACCCTTGTTGCGATTGCGTGGGCAATCCATCATCTTGTGGCCCACCTCCTTATCGAGGAGATAGAGGTACAAACCCCCCAATATGGTTGGATGAGCCTACTACCTCCTGAGAGAGACAATTGAGGTACAAACCCCGTACATGGTTGCATGGGCCTACTACCTCCCATGCGAGGCAATTGAGATACGTATCCCCCAACAAATTAGTTTGGGCCTACTTTACCCCGAATAAGCCAATTAATAGAGGTATGTTTCATGAAATCAACTCATTTATACCATACTTTATCATCACAAGGTCATACAAGTAATAGATCATGCAATAGAACATCAATAGCTCAAGAACCCTAAATCAGATATTTTATCAAACACTTGGTGGGTGTGTAATGCTAGTATAAAATAATGCAATTAAGGAGTGAAATCATGCAAAAAATCTTGAAGTAAATCATACCACCAATACTTGGTAACATCATCATACAATATACATCAAAAGCCTTCGTCGAATATCAAGATGGATCAAATATTCATAGCTGAAACATGCTAAAACAGTCACATTTTTACAATACCCCACAACATATTTCATAGTCAAATTTATAATAGAAAACCCATATGTAAAATCAACTTAGAAATATGTATTTTAGGTAAAAATGAAGCTTGGGAACCATGGGTGAAAGGACCCAATGGTTGAAACCTATGAACCTTGACTTCGGAGAATCCTTGAGGATGATTGGAAATGGAGACTTGAAGCTTGAATGAAAACCTTAAGATCCGGGTTGAGTTTTTGGAATTTAATTTAGGGTGAAATATTTGTCTAAGTGTTTGAGTGAGTATTAGGGAATGTTTTGTATGATATGAGGGTGATATATGGCTAAGTATTTTTCATGCATGGGAGGACTTAGGACCAAGACTCAAAAGTCTTGGATAGAATAAAATAACTTGGGAAGATTAACACTAGTCCACGCCCTAGCCGCATCGAGCCAGGGGCGCAGACTCATTGTTGATAAGGAAAATTAAGGAAATTGAAATTTTGATTCATTTGCTCTAAAATTGGGGTTAGACCTACTTCCCACTCAATTTGACCCCCTGATCAAGAATATGAAGTTGGATTTTCGATATCACATACGAATTTTCAAAAATAAGGAAATTACGATTTTGAGTACTTCTGAGGAACATTTTTAGGCACGTTTTAGGGTCATTTCAAGCGCATAGGAAATAGCATGCATTGAGCTGCCAGGGTCAGACTCCCATCTGTAACCTGCTAGTGGCTCAGTAGCAACACCTCTTGTATCACAATATGCAAGGCTCCCCTAGTGGTGTACTATACCCATCACTACAACATGGTGTCACTCCCCAGTCACTAACTAGTGGCATAAGTACAAAACAGATAACAGTAGTATATATGATCATATAAACCACAAGGCAACACAGAATCATGTTTAATCGGGATATTCTACTAAAAGTACTCAGAAAAGATGTAGATAAGCGCAGCCATACCATGCATATACATACCAACTAGATATAGATACTAGATTTAGCGCACAGGGTAGCATGTAATAACAAGTCAACCTTAATAAATAGTATATCTTGTATCCTCAGACCATAATACAAGCAAGATTCAAGCTTAGTGTACATACCTATCACATATTCATAGCTCTAGACAACCCCTTTCACACCCTTTCGTAGTCATATAATATAAGAACTCAGGTAATATAGTAGCTACAGCTAACACAACCCTCAATACAACACTACTATCCCATAACACTTTATATATACAAAACATAAATCGCATACAGCCATATACAACATATATTCCACAACTCAATCCATAAACAGTACATATCCACATATTCCAACTCAAATATGCAACTATTTCAGTTCAGTCTAGGAGTAGAGAAATCCTAGCCTACCTAGCCTCTGACATCACCTACTCCAAGTCAATCCAACAAAGCTTTTCCCCTTCGAATTGCTTACCGATGCCGCTCAGTTGTTCAAATACATAACACAAGATCATTACTGCTGATTAGGCTATAAAATCTCAAGAAACGGGTATAATTACATCAATTTAGACTATAATGTGGAACATCATGGCCCACAATTAAAAATAAAAATAAATCCCCATAAAATAATCCCAACTTCACCCCAAGTCCATATCCAGAAAGTGCCCAAAATGGACCATATAAGATTAAGAAAAAGGCCCAAAAAATATGTTTAAAACTTTAGCGGGAAAACATTCATTTCAAAACTTCCTCGGTTGAAATTCTTAGAAACTAGACAATTTCAGCGAACACCTAGCATACCACAGCGTCCCTCTCGAAATGCAGAACAACTTAGATGGCAATTTCACTTAATTCCATTAAGAAATGACCGAGATATTGCAATATAAACTTTCACTCATTCTCGACATATCAAGGAAGAAAAAGTAGAGATTTACCTCAAAATATGTGTCAAATCCTGAATCCAACTTCACCATGACGTTCCTTGTGAAAAATCATCAGGTAGCCTTTTGAATCACTAGAATCGGATGAAAAATGAGCTCTGAAGTATATATATCATTTATATATATATATATATAAGGGATGTCTGACTATATATATAGATAGATATATATACACATACACACTCTGACTTCCTGGAACATTTATATATCTATGGGATAGCTAAAAGCCCGACACATTTCTGCAAAATGACAGCGCTTGACCTCACCACGTGGCAGCCCCAAAATAGGCCACTTATCCCTCTGTTTTTCCATTCTTCCTTCAACCTCATTTTGGTCATTTTGGGCTCGTTGAAACTCTGATTTTTGCAAACGAACTATGTAACCCTATAGATTTCGACATTTTGAAACCAACAGTGTAGTCAGAATTTCCAACGGAGCTTCATATGATGAATTGAGTGTCCCACTTCTTTATACATAACTTTTAACGGAAAGCCCCCGGGGGCCAAATCACATCCGGATGTCCTTGACTTCAAACTACGGGTCTCTCTCTCGACCAAAAATAATGTTCTGTAGCCAACGATGCTATCAAAATTCTCATCCAAGGCATGATTCATGAGAGCATTGATTGGGTCAACTATTAATCGATTCAGGCGGTCAAATTTATAATCCATGATATAATTGCACTGAACATGCTCCTAGCCTAATTCTACCATTTTGGAGCTATAGGAATCACTAAAATTCATTCTGAGGTTGTTTTCTCAAACTTTCCCCAAAAACTCATTTTATCGGTATAACTTTTTAGTTAACTCAAAACTTCACATAACTCTAGAAAAAGCCGATGAATAATCACCCCACTAGTCCTGAGGTCACTATATACATACTCAAATCCTAATAATAATAGTAAAACCATATAAATGACCTGAAGAATCATTACAATATCCCCTACTAATAAGACTTTCGTCGCAGCAGTACGAACATAAGCATACCTGTAGGCTACAATCCACACCATGAGTATATAAGTCATCAACATGTTCTATGTTCCACAATAATTCAGTACCGCCCTTACCATCAAAAAATACCAACACCAGTCTATAAATGACAGCAAGTGGTGCAATAATTTCAACAAGGAAATTGTAACTATCCACTATTTGTCCCATTCATTTAATTAGCTGATGTGTCACGAGGATGAATCGGCTCGACATACTTGTCCTTACTACATTACTAGATGTTCGGATAATCATGGTTACATATAACTATACTCGCGATTTACATATACGGCTTTTACTCAATTCCTGGCTTGCTTTTACAAGTGATCCCCACAAGCAACCATAAATGGCCCACAAGTTAACCAAATAACTGTGGATAATATCTAATATGCTCTCATTCACACGCAGCGCCGAAACCTCATTCCTTTAATGTCCAATCCACCTAGTATCTCCACCAAACACTAACCAACATAACAAATATATGATATACTACCCTCTCAAAAGGATATATGTACTTCCCTTCGTGCCCAGACATTCATATATCACTTCTCAAACATGGTCCATAGTAGTTGTTACTATTCAACCACCATTTTGTAGTGTTTAATAATTAATTCTTGGCATAAAGCATAACCACAACCACCAGTGCTTATAAGTCACCAAATTCATTCTATGTAGTATAGTAGTAAGCCAAGAACTACAATCAACCACTCACAATGGCCACAATATATCCATATCCAGGTACAACACCCAGAATTTCCACCACTATAACCTCCCTTAACAATGTCTAGCCATCATCTAACTCAACAAAAACATATTGGACTATATGTAACTCATCTAGAATACACCGACACACCATCGGTACATAGAAAATAATATCTATAGAATAACAAGTTAGAGGTAAGGCTAACTCAGATGTAGTCAATCTAACTCATTTCGAAACGTCAATAGGGATAGCATATGAGGCCTATGCTCACCTACATTCCAACCCACGTGAATTCTCTCAGGGGTGAAAACCTTAGAACCACTCTATCCCAAATCTCGAACTATACAAATTGATATCTATGGTCGGTATAACCCTGGGTGCTGACTCAGAATTATCCTCAATTAATCTCACACACTTTATACCTTGGCTAAGGCATCATATAACAAGTCTATGTCATATGGACACTATAGGCTCAAACCAACCAACTGGGGTGTCATATCATTAACTTCATATTAGAAACAACTTAATGTAGAAGCAAGTCAATCTTCCCCCAAAGCAATATCAAAACCAAGGCCATTCGATAATATAACTCGACCCGAGTATCAAAATCCTGCAGAGTCATTTTACCTTATCCCCAAATAAGAAAAGAGACCTTCCATTACCTCAATATCTGACAGGGATAAAAGAATCTCAAAATTCATACTCAAACAAGTGATTGGTGGAGCAACGCACCTAACACTATATAACCATAATCCAAGTACCAGCAATCCGGCAAAACGATCAACATTCCCACAAACACGCATAGCCAGGAATCTAAGCAACATAGTCTAAGTTAGCTAACAATCATAACAAGTCTCCAGGACTGAGTGGTTGGTAGAACAACTCATAACGCAACAATATACAATACAATAATAGACAATCCAACGAAGCTCCAGATATAACATTGTGTCCTAAAGTTCAGTCGCCCAAAAATCAAAAGGACTGTATATCAAACAATCATCACAACAAAATCGTAACCATATGCTCACAAGGTGTAGTCAGGGGTATAACCGATACTCAGCCTCTCTAATATGATGTACACCAATATCAAAATACCTACTCTAGTAGGTAAGCATTAAAATGGTCATATGTATAAATCACATGGTTTGGCTTATATTCAACCACCAATTGGGTAGCATCATAACACAGGCGACAACTACTCAGAATTACAATAGATACACATACTCATCAACATAAAAAATACCTAATAGGGCAACCCAGTAGGTAAATAATTGAATATAGATACCCGAAAGGCACCAATGCTCAGCCTTACTTCAATCACAACTTTCTCACCTTTAGGATCTCTATCAAGAGTGCTCACAGCCCATATAACCTTCAACCAGCCTCTGACATACCAATCCACATATCACAAAACTCTATCTCTAATGACATCTCCCATAGCATAATATATAACCACCACCAATCAAGTACTAATCACAAAGCCTGCTTTTGACGCCTTTTATATTCTCAATGCCTGCAAGCTTCCTTCTCTGGCTGTTACAACTCAAGGGCATCTAGCCTCTACTCAACGAGCTCTAGGGGTTGTTCCCTATTTGGGACTGATGATGCACCACCTTCATTGCATTGTTACTAGACTCTACATTATACCAACACCGAGGAACGAATGAAGTAAAATTCTCAGACATGAAAGAACCATTGACAAGACGTATAACAAGAATCAGTAACACAAGAAAGTTCCTAAAAATCTTATAACGTCTTGATGATAAGCCACAGATGTCTCTGCACCCATCTATGGGACTCTACTAGATGGTAGCTCTGTACAATTGAGAGTAGTAGACCTTAAGCACGGATACCACCTTGTCATGACCCGGTCCTATCATGATAGCGCCTGCTAGTCCCACTTAAAGGAAAGCCAATTCCCAACCCAAGAGTACCTGTCGTAGCCCACTAGTCCAAACCAAATCGATACAATAATTATACATACGCTGAAATCTACCCAAAACCTGGAAGTCAACTATAAAGAGCTACAATAAACACAAGGACATATCACGTATGTGTATATATATATAACCATAATAATATACAAAAATACTAGTCCACCTACAAATATAAAACTCTACTATACAAGGCTAATGTATGGATGCAAAAGATGACCATCAACTGGAAGGAGACTGCGAAAAAGTCAAAGTTGACGATGCTCATCAAAAGTCTCCTAAGCTCTCCCAAAGTTTCTTAACTCAACCATCATGGCCCATACCTGGACCTATACCATGGGAAGATGCAGAAGTGGGGCTGAGTACCAAAAAAGGCACCCGGTAGATATCATCGGCTGATCGAGTGAAACAGTGAACATAAATAAAGTCTATATATATAAAGAACTGCAAAAGTGTAGCAAAACGAACTAAGATCAAGACATAGTTAAGTTTGGGATCCCTCAAACAACTGCTAAATCAATTGAAGTGAATAACAACAATAACCTCAACCAGCCCAAGCACTGAACATCGATACTAACGAATTAAGATTGGATAGGTCAATTCCATAACGACACCTAATTGAGGCATAGTGTTATACGTGGTGGAAGGCCTAAGTATCTATGAATGTATGCCAGTTAGGCGCCCATAAGCCTAGATGATACACCCATGCACCATAATGATGCCGATAGATAATAAAAAAATCCCTCAGAACCATCACAGGATCCAATAGAACAGTCATAGATCCAGCTCACCACATTATCAAAGAATGGGTCAAATGTAGGTGGGTGTAAGGCCCTAGTGTCTAAGCCTGAACGCCCCCTGAGACCCCATAAGTCCAGGAGGTACACCCACGCACAATGAGGGTGTGAATAGGTGAGTGGATCCACGGGTAAGTAAGCACGTCCTCTCCCCAACAATCATAAGTCAACTGGGTTCTTCACCCTATGCCAGCACGTGGCATACAATCCATAGTTCTTTGACTTGGCCTTCGGTCGAGCAGTCAGGCAGGGCAAAATGGTCTGACATGCAATGTAACGTGGGACGTATCCCCAGCTGGAGAAAGAATGTCTCTCGCATAAACAATAGTGTCTTATCTCAAGATGTCAATCACGGGGCCCAACCTCATAGAATATCCATCATAAGACTTAGCCCCATCGAATATCAATCAAGGTCCTTGACCCAAATCATACACTGCACTCGATCCACAAAATCGTTATTCATCGCTTGACGCTCTGGCATGACCATTAGAACATGGAACACAGGACATGTAACCTGTGAACTCGACCACTCCGGTATGGCGATCAGTGCTCGAACAATAATGAGGAATGTCATAGGGGACTCGAGGTATTAATCAATCACTTACTCAACCAATCTATCCGGGTCCGGAATTCCAAAGTCATATCATGCCTTAAGTAAGCATAGGTGACAATAATAGCATTGTGCCCAGAGTGAACGTAGGCGATGACACTCTCAACCTCGGTATTGCATAGTCTCAATCCTACCCACATAATCGTAATCATCACCTCTCTTAGATACAATAGATACCCCAATATCTGATGAAAGGAATTAATGCACCATAATTATCAATAATATACCAAACTATACATATCATAGGTCAATGTGGAATCATGCCTCACCAAGGCCAAATATACCACAACCTTGTCAATTACAAATGCCCAAAGTAACATAGACTATTAGTACAAATCATAAATACTTAGGATACCAAAATTAGTCGTTGCGCAATATATAATTACTGCATTGTCTTTTGGTCTTTATATCTCAGTAGTAACAAGCTATACACATTCATATATGTACAAGTCAAGTTAGATCACGCGCCTGTCTCAGGGAACTAGCCCATATTTGGCCTTTTCGAGGCCCCTTCTCTGTGTAAAGCAACTCATAGGTCAATGTCGCTATAACATAAGCTAAGGCCCAAGAGGCTAGATAAATGGAAGGATGTCACCTGCCCTAAGTCATATTAAAGCCCAGTTACTATCAAGGATTTTTCTCAAGGCAACCATCTGCCAGCCCACTGATAATATGTCCTTCTTTAAACAAAATGTTAATTTCTAGGGGTAGCCCACATAGATAGTGTTTTATCACAGATAACCTAAGGAAGCACATAGGATATAGCCTTCATCGAGCTACTAGGGTCACACTCCCATCCCTAAATCCGGTAATGGCTCAATAGCAACATCTCCCGATCACAAAATTCAAGGTTACCTTAGGGGTGCACTATACCCATTGCTAGAACATAGTGTGACTCTCTAGTCATTAATTAGTGGCATAATTACATAACCGATAACAATAGTACACAGGATCATATAAACCACAAGGAAAAACAAAATCATGTTTAATTGAGAAATTCTACAAGAAGTACTCAGAAAAGATGTAGAATATCATAGCCACATCATGCATACACATGCCAACCAAATATAGATATTAGATTTAGCGCACAGAGTAGCATGTAATCACAAGTCAACCTCAATAACTAGTATATTTCAATAGCCTTAGAACAAATACATACAAGCTAGAGTGAAGCCCAGTGTATATACTTGTCACATATTCATAGCTTCAGCGAACACAACCCTCAATATAGTACTACCGTCCCATAAC